>PVIU01011796.1:0-63020 GCA_004026605.1 Ondatra zibethicus | reverse complement strand
GGAGTCTGGTGAAAATGAGCCTCGCAGTCACGGGAACACTCACTAAATGGACAGGAAGCTGCTGTGCAATAATCCTTCTGCACACTGTGATGAATGTGCATTACTGTTGGGTCTGAGCATCATCGCACAATGATGAGAGACAGACCACCAAAGTCTATTAAACCAGAAGCAAACTTTATTCCAGAAAAAGAAAAAAAAAATCACCACAGGCCACACAAAGCTATAGCTGTTAAAGCTCTAGCTGTGACCGCAGCCAAATGGGCTTGTATACCTGTGGCAATGGGGGTTGATTTGGGGCCTCGTTTTATAGTAAAATCAAGCACCAGGTGTGGGCCAAAGAGCTTTTACAACCTTGAGGTCAGACTTAAAGTCACATTACATTTTAAGTTTTACAACTTTTTGGTTATAGGATGTTAACTTAAGATGTTTGCAAATGCCTGTAGCTGATAGAGCCGCTTTCATTTTCCCTGACTGAATGAAAGGCAGAGAGTAGAGGCACATAGGGTGTAGGGAGACAGTTGAAAATTAAGGGAATACAAGCAGAGGGTCGAACAATGGCAATAGTTAGAAGCTAACCTTTGTCCCCAGTACCTGGCTAGCTGGGAAGCTGGGAGGCAGGAGACAATTGTTGAAAGTTTGCCTCTGTATACAGTGGCTGCCAGGGTGTCTGCTCTCAAGGCAGAAAGTGTTTGTTAAAGGTTAACAGTGGCTGCCAGCTTCATTTATTTATTTTTCCCAAAATGTGTTTGGGTTTACAACTTTATGTTTCTGTATTTCTACATTTCTATTTTTGGAACCTACGTTTCTGTATTCTTATTCTTGGACTCTTCATTAATCTCATTGGTTAATTAAAAAAAAAAAACTGACAGGCCAGTAGCAGGGCAGGAAGTTAGGCAGGAAAGCCAAACTGAGAACGAGGAGGAGGAGGGCAGAGTCAGAGGGATGCTAACTAGCCACCCAGGAAGCAAGGCATGCTGAAGGACAGGTAAAACCACGAGCCATGGGCAATACACAGATTAAAAGAAATGGGTCAATTTAAATGTAAGAGTTAGCTAGTAACAAGCCTGCATTATTAGTCAAGCATTTATAAATAATATTAAGTCTCTGTGTGGTAATTTGGAAGCAGCTACCGGGCCGAGGAGCAGGTGATCAGGACAGGAAAACTACTACCTACAGAAGCAGAGAAAAGGAAGTAGCTAGGACAAGATATGTTTTTTAATTATCTATTTCCTCTATATAGGACCTACCTCATAGTTTCCAACATATTCAAATAATGCATTGATTGTATCATAAATCTAGCAAGGGATTAGACCACTCTCTAGATCAGAGCCGTTAGGGCTAGTAACTTCTTAAGCCCATCAGCTTGTATCCAAGCCCTCAATATATGAACCTGTAGAGGACATCCCATATTCAGATCATAAAAACCAGTTAATTCTACTCTTTCCAGAAATCTTCATCAGGGCGGCATATGAGAACATGGTCCAGGAATGGAGTTATGTGAGAACAATTCTGAGTGCTTGTGGGAACACGCCAAGAAATAAGACAAGAAAGAGTCTAATGACCTCAGTTTCTTCAAAACACAAAATTGTTCTTGGAGTGTGTTTTTGTGACACTCCCGGATGAGTTTTACTCAATATTGCTTGCTGTTATTAATCTATTAAATGCCTAGACTATCCTTTATATGCCCCCAAGAAAAAACATGTTTTTGTCACATGTGATTTTTCCTGTGATTGTACACAGCTTGAATTCATGGGAACTTAATCAGGTGACCCCTCTTAACCCTCAGAGTATAAACTTGAAGAAAGCCCCCGCACTGGCCTGTTATGGAGGTAAATCCAACCCCAGTAGGGTTGGGAGCTATGAACTCTAGAGAGGCCAAACAAAGTGGCACAAAGTGACACCACAGAAGTCCAGAAGGCATAACAGCAGTCCTACAGACTTATGTTCCTCATGTTTCAATTAATCTCTGGGGAAGAGACTTTCTACAGTAGACAAATTCAGAAATCTATATCCCTACCTCTAATGCTGCCTGGTCTTCACAAGTGCAAGGCTAATGGAAAGAATGGGGAACCAAAAAGGGAAAGGATTAGAAAGAGTTGCAAGGGATCCCTAAATCTATATTCCCACAAGGACAGAATCGTAAACATAGATTGGGTTTTTCATGGGGGGGGGGAGTTCACTGAAAAAATACCACCTCTAAAAATTACAAGGAAATCCAGTGAGACTCTGTGGTCACCTCAGTGGTCCCTCCCTAAAGAAAAGTCAAAGGTTCCTCACCAGTTAGTTGGAGAGCAGTTGGAGAATGGGCACATAGAACCCCCTCTTCTCACTGGAATGCTCCTGTTTTTGTAATTAAAACCTGGCAAATGGAGACTGTTGATTGACTTACATAATGTTAATGCCACCATGTGGCAAACAGGAGCCTTACAGTCTGGTTTCCCTATGTCCACAGCTCTTCCTAAAGATTAGCCACTAAGAGTTTTGGATTTAAAGGATTTCTTCTATTCTATACATATTCATTCTGATAATAAGGAGCATCTTGCCTTTTCTGTCCCCCCACTCAATCATAAAGAACCTCAGTTCCAATATCAATAGCCTCTATTACCTCAGGGTATGACAAACTTCCCTACTGTGTGTGAATACCATATAGGAAAGGCTTTAAAGCCTGTGAAGCAGGCCTTCCTGCAGGCTTATATTATTCCTTATATGGATGATATCCTATTAGCCACCTCCAAAAAGAAAGGTCTATAATCCATATATCACATGACTCAGGATATGCTATATAAAAATGGGATTATTATTGCATCTAAAAAAGTGTAAAGGTCAACACTGTAAAATATTTGAGACAACTAGTTACTAGAACAGCTGTTAAGCCACACACCACACACACATACACACACTCACACACACACTCACACACATACACATACACATACACAACACACACATACACAAGTGTCTATTAGAGAAGACTTTGGAAACAGCTACCAACTCTCAGAAATTATTAATTATTAGGAGGTATCAATTGTCTACATCCTACTTTGGGAATCTCTAACCCATCTAGTGAAAAGGAGAGAAGGAGAGGCAGCATTGGACAGTCTTTGCTCTTGAGTGGCAAAGGAAGAACTACAGCTATTTGAATTCAGACTACAAAAGAGTCATTTGTGTATCATGTGGATCCATTACTGCCTTTAAACTTGTTTTTCCCACCACATTGTCTCCTGCGGGTAATATAGCACAAGATGACAAACCTTTGGAATGGATTTATTTACAACATAAGGGCCATAAAACACTAACTGCTTACCATACTCTTCTAGCTCAATTAGTAAATCAGGGGACGACTCAATGTCAATAATTATTTGGATTTGATCCTTGCTATACTTTATTACCCTTAACTAACAATCAGGTCTTTCTTTCCAACAATTTACATCATGCACCCCAGTCACATTCACTTCCCAGTCCTATGTCTGTTCCCCACCCTTGTAAAGTTCTCCCTTCCCCCAAAAAAGAATAGAGGGGGGAAAACAAGCCCTAATTTGTGTTGTTCATATACTCACTGGAGCCTGGTCAAACTCCCAGTGGCCAGTCCCTTAAAAAAAACTGAGTCCTCCCCCTGCACCCTCGCCAGAAGCCATCACTTCAACAACCTTATCACAGTTTATTAGAGTTCTCTTTGATGGGTTCCTTTCAAGGCTGTTACTTTTGAGGGGTTGAGGGTGGGGTTGTCACTTTTATGTCCTTCTTTCTCAACAATGTGTCTGCCTGCAGTCATGGCCACCACTGCGAAAGTAGCTTCCTTGCCCTTTACAGTCATCAGGAGCACAGACCATGGGCTTCTATATGGTTCCTGTGACAGCACAGACCATGAATATCCACATGGTCTCCAGCATCAGCAAGCCAAGGACCTCTGTCTGGTCTCTGGTGACACTACAGACCATGAACATCAACACAGACCTCTGTCACAGCATGGACCGTGGGCATCAGCGTAGCCTTCAAACAGCAGCATAGTCCAAGGACACCATCAACATGGCCTCCAGTGGCAGCATGGCCCACAGACATCAACATGGCTTGGGCAGTGGCATAGACCACAGACATTCAGATGGCCTTCAGCAATAACATGGGCCTTAGATGTCAACACATTCTCTGGCTGCAGTATGGCCATGGCCTCAACATGGCCTTCAGCAGCAGCGCGAACTACAAACATCAACAAAATTCAGGTGGTGTCACAGACTACAGATATCCACGTGAACCTCGGGCTTCATCACAGCCTGGGGCAGCAATGTGGACCGTGTACCAACAGGGCCTCCAGGGGAAGTACGGACCAGGGAGGTCTTTTGAGGAGGCCCAATCCAGAAAATGAACCACTCTTCATCTCAGACATCTATCTGCGGCACTTGGGAGGGGCGGAAAAACACATGCCAAGAACAAGCCCGTGTTTTGAAGGAACCAACGTCTCAAGACTCTTGTCTTGTTTTCTTGGTGTGTTCTCACAGGCCTTCAGAATTCTCCTCACACAGCCCTATTTCTGACACCCGCTTGCCAATCCTATTCTCACTCTTTCTTATTTATGTAATCTCTTCTTAATCCATAGCAGAGTGAATTCCAGTCCCCCATAGGATCATGCCGGTAAACACATAATCTAATGTCTGAGAACAGAACCAGTCTGGCACGGGGCTCAAAAGTCGTAGTAACTAAACAACTGTTCACTCTTCGTAGTGATAACGCCCTTTTACACCACCACCTTGGGTATTTTTCAAACAGCTTACTATTTTGGCCAGAGCCCCAAAAATGTCTTTACCGAGTTAAATCTTAGCTATCTACTTTTTTCTAGCTTTCATTGGTCTTGGGTGTTTTGGAGATGGCAGGAAGGTCCTTATACCTATTGCCACACTTTCCACCTGATATTACCAGGCAAGCAGAGGCCTAGAGCGAAGCTCCTACTGACTTCTTCTATATAGGGTGAATGGAGGAGGGGAGCTGTCCAAAGACGGAAGACGGAAAATCTGGTGTGAAACTCAGAGCCTTGAGCATCTTCACTGAGTCTCTAGAAGATAGACTAGATGTCAGAGCCATCCGGCTGGTCTGCCACCTCCCTAACTCCATGTCAGAGTCATCCGGCTGATCTGCCCACCTGCCCAGCTCCATGTCAGGTGAATCTGACTGAGCTGTCTGAAGCCATGTCCTGGGATTTCTACCCTTGAAACACCCCAGATGACTCTCTCTACAGGTACATTTATCTCCTCTCAAACAGTTTTCCATATCCGGAAGAGCTTTTCCTCCTCAGCTCACAACCACACGAGGAGCCTCAAAATCAACAAGCCTGCAGCTCCTTCCTCATGAATTCACAAAAAGTAAACAAATAAATAAGTAAAACCACATGAGGCAGGTGTGTGAGGAACTCCATCTGCACAAGGTGGAGGTTCTCCATCTCTAACTTGTGTCAGGATGACCTAAAGAAGCTGTTCAACACAAGACAGGGCCCGTTCTCACCATTTATTCACAAGTGAGCCTGAGGGAAACTAAGGGTTTGCATTTCAAACAAGCTCCCGGCGATGCTGGTGGGTGGATCATACTACGGGAACCTCTGTGCTAGTGTTTTAGAATTCACAGGGCCCTTGCACCTGCCGTAATGTCACAGAGCCACAATGTGCCCCAATTTACAGGGGTGAAGAACCGAGATTCAAGTGAAGAAACTTACCCTAAGTCTTTGGCTCTTCAGCTAAGAACCTTCTCACACTGACTAGGCAGTGAGTGTCTGAAGCCAGGTACACAAGGTCTTGGTCCTGACTAGCTCAGCCTGGGGTACCAACACTGCAAATGCCCGTTAGATTAGCTCAGCCCTGTAAACTGTTAATAGGAAAATATAAAACCAGCAGCCTCACAGAGGTGTCCTTATTGGCGAATGTGATTAGATCATACCTATCTTCTCCAGGAGTTTCCACTGCCTCTCCTAGTAGACCTCGACCCATCCCCTCCTGGACCCCTGTGGCATCACGCCCCTGCCTTCTGTTTTGTTTCTTTCTATAGGGCCACCGTTGGAGTAAGACTGTTACTTCTCCCTGATTTTTCTCTTCCCTTCTCTGCAGCGGTATTTCCAGCTCCTGCCCCCTTCTGGCATTCTCTGCTGTTGCAGAAATCAGTCATTTTCCAGTGGTGTTTACTGCCATTTTCCCCAACAGCCCTACACTCTTAGCTGCTTTCAGTATGCACGTGGACATTGTTTTATCGAATTAACCTCTCGGGTATTTTATTTTCTTTCTTGCATTGGTTTTGTAAGGTTCTGCCTCGCTTAGCCATTTCCTATCAGGTGACTCCAGCCTTTGACAAGTTTCGGAAATCAGCCTGAATTCGCACATTTCAGATCCTTCGCTTTCATCTCCAAAATTAGAATGTCCTTTGACCCACAAGGTCCAAAATTGATTTAATCTTTTACCCGCTGACCTTTCTTGACAGTGCTCGGGTTCTCAGTTCCTTTCTTGTCCAGCTTAACTTCCGAGCCCCATCGCCACCCTCGCTGCCCTGGACCACTCTCACTCTCAGCACCTCTTCCTTTCTTCTCTTTACGTCATTGTCCATAGGTAGCAAAAACACAGCCCTGGCTAAGCTGAGCCCTAATGAAGACTGGAGAATCAGATGCGCATGCGATGCGTGGGCAGGCTTTGATGTGTCACCCGACTCCTGGGACCATCACACAGTTTTCCTTGGGTCTTCTGGTTTCCTTGATGCCTACTTCATGCTTCTCCTCTCTCCTCTAAACTCCAGCACCGTCTCCTCACTTTCACCTATGACCTCATTTTCTGTTTTACAAAGAATACAGAAGCAAGCAGAAGACAAATCGCACACGTGGCCTGCTGTCCATTACAGCGCCCCCTCGCTCAGTCCTTCCGTCCTTTCCCCCATTGCTCAGAGTCAGCTGCTTATACTTCCACCTAAGCTCATTCTTCTCCCTGTGCAGATGTCCCAGCCCCTCCCGTCTACTCAAGAAAGACTCCAGAAGGTCCACTTACTACCCTGTAGCATCACTATTTCCTGACACGTGCAGCAGATCTACCTGCATGCTCACGATCTCTTTCTACCCTTCTCTCCTCCTCACCGCTCAGAAAAACTCCTGAAGTGCTGTGGGTGCTTTATATGACTAATCCCTTTAGTCTCATCTCCCAGATTCACCCCAAAGTGGCTTTTGCATTCATCAGTGCACTTAAGCCAATCTTGCCAAGTTGGTCACTAACTTCCCCTTGTATCTTTTGTGTGACTTTATTCTCTCATTTGATCTAACACTCATGTTACTTGATAAGTGATCCAAGCTGGAACACCTCTAAGGAAAGAAAACAATAATATTCCTATCTGTACAAGAGGCATAAACTGGAAGAGCCAGATGTATAGCCACGCTACCTCTGGCACTCATGTAAGACTCACTTGAGAGAGAGCAACCGCTTTTCCTTGGGATGCCTTTCTCACTTGCTCTGCAATCTGTGCTGTCCTGGTCTCCTCCTCCTCTGGCTGATCATTTTAATTCCTTTCTGATTTTCTCACTCTCTGTTCTATAACGCTTTGCTCCTCAACCAAACTTATTTTCTTCACCTGGAGACATTTAGCAACCATGGTTCCTAGTGTTGCTGCTGGCAACTAGTGAATAGAGGCCAGAGATACTGATAAAGACCAAGTCAAGCCAGGCGGTGGTGGCACATGCCTTTAATCCCAGCACTCGGGAGGCAGAGGCAGGCGGATCTCTGTGAGTTTGAGACCAGCCTGGTCTATAAGAGCTAGTTCCAGGGCAGGTTCCAAAGCCACAGAGAAACCCTGTCTCGAAAAAACAAAAAACAAAAAAAAAGACCAAGTCAGTCCTCAAAACAAAGAATTATTTAGTCCTGAAGGTCAAGTGTCTACATTGAGAAATTGTGGTTAAAATATTAGATTGTAGAAGGTCCAGTCCTTGGGCATTCTCTTTCCTTTATCTGTATCCATTCCTTTCTTTTGTAGGCTTTGTGGTTTTACCGTAGTAAGAGAGCAGCCTCTGCTTCCCTTCTGGGCAGCACTCAAGAGCTGACCCTGTTGTTCAGATGTGGGTGAGCCAGCCCTGAGGGTGTGAAAGCATGACCCCTCGCCACCATGTCCCCTGTAGTAATCAAGAGAGAGGGCCCTGCACCTTACCCGGGCAAAACAGTAGAGCTGGTCCTAGCGATATGAGTGAGGGGGACCCGGATCTGAGGACCTGAGAGCGGAACCGGCCCCTCTCCTCGCTGCAGGCTGCATTGGGTGAGCTAGAAAAGGCAGTGCTGGGGAGCTCGCCTGGGTAGTGACCATGAGGGAAAGCTGGCAGGCTGACCAATCTAGCTACCACCCAGGCCCAGAAGCAGGGCTATGAGTTGGCCCACACCAACATCCACCAAATCTATGGACTGTTGGAGCACGTGAAGGAGACAAAACCTATAGATCCAAAACAGTAGGATCTCCATGACACAGGAAACAACAGGATATTCAGGAGGAGGCCCAGTGAGAGCCCATTATCAGTGGTGTAGCAGAAACCAGAGGTCTCGAACCAGACCAATGACTCAGCAATGAACACTTACAAGTAACGATGTACGGACTGAAGGGTAAAGTGTGTGACTCACGGGGCCACACTACAGCTTCCACAACATGATTCTTCTTTATTTTTATTACTTTTTTTCCCTTTTTGTTTTGGCTCTTTGTTTTGCTTGGTTTTTATCTTTCTTTTAAATTTGGTTTTGTTTGGAGGTGGTTACAAGAGCAGAGGGTGGATTCAAGGGGACAGCGAGATTAAGTGGAATCAGAATGCATGATGCGAAATCCACATAGTCAATAAAAGTAAAAATGTTGGCATAATAATGCACATATGTGAACATAAACACCTAAAAGACGCAGACTGAGTTCTTAGGAAGTTAATAAAAAAAGACCTAGGGAATGTCTCCAGTTAGCCAGTGAGCGTATCCCCCCCACCTCTCTCCTGTGTGTTAAACATACATGCGTCTTCTCCCTTGCAGTAGTTCAGCGCCACCTTGTGGCAGTAATTTTCTTAGGTTGTGGATCTGAATATCCGAATACAGCGGACTGGAACGCCCACAATGTTTCCAGTTCCTAGTGATAACGTTGACTTTCCAGTTGACTGTCATTTGTAAATTGGACCCGGAGAATGGCTGAATTGAGGTATGCTCTCCCTGATCCACACTCTCCCGTTTCTCTGATCTGTTTTGACTATGCCTAAAGAAGATGCAGTGGCTCAAAGTACAAACGTTGAGCACCTGTCACGTGAGCTGATTACTGGGAAGCCAGTAAAGGAAACCACTCCTTTACTGCTGTCAAAAATGCCTCAGCTGAGTAATTTAAGCCTACTAGAAATTTCCCATAATTCTAGAGGCTGGGAAGTCCAACAGAGTTGGGGTCTGGTGAGTGCTTACTCTTGGCTTCCTATGACAGAATGCTTGCAAAAGGGACAACCGCTGCGTCTGCAAGTCCCTTTATCAGGACACTAATCCCATTCACCTAATTAGCTCCCAAAGACACTACTGCTTAATACTATTATATTGGGAATTAACTTACAAACATTCAAATCTTGGCAGTGTTTAATGCGGAAAAACCAGCAATTTATTGTAAGAATGTTAGAAGAAAAAGAGGATAATTGACACTCTTTAAGCTAGACTCTTTACTCCCGGGGACCTAGTATTGAAAAACTTGAGCCTATGGGGGATGTTTCTCATTCTAATCACCATAGTAACCAAGAGCAGTGTCACTATCTCACTGATCAACAACTCCAAAATTGGTAACCCATTCGTGGTACCGGGATCTTTGTTAGCCTATGATGTCTAAGAAGGGCATTGTCATTCCCCCCACCCATGTTACAGAGTAACTTCATTTAAACTCTTTTACATGTGTATATGAATATATTTTAGGATTCTTCTACAGTAGTAGGTTTCAATACAGCTTTTCCAAAGGTCTTTAGTGTTAGTTAGTTACCTTTTCCCTTCTTCCTTCTCCACCCTGCACTCGTATCCCCAACCCACTTAATCCTTCTTGTCCCATTATTCCCCGTTTGACTATATTTATACCACCTGCAACTTGTCTTCCCTCTCTTGTTTTTAAGATTTTTTTATTTGTTATATAAATGTTCTGAGTGCATATGTGCCTGCAGGCCAGAAGAGGGCACCAGATCTCATTACAGATGGTAGTGAGCCACCATGTAGTTGCTGGGAATTGGAAGAGCAGGCAGTGCTCTTAACCACTGAGCCATCTCCATCCCCTCTACACTCTCTCAAAGACTCTCCCCAGTGACTCTTCCATAGCTCCTTGAGATCCATGGTTATTCAGATTAATCATGGATATCTAAACTCATAGCTAGTATCCACATGTGCTCAAGAACACGTGAAGCTTGTCTTCCTGGGTATTAGTGAACATGTGTTCCCCATTTCCCCATGTCCTCACCTGCATTTGTTGTCTTAAAACAACAACAACAACCACCACTTTGCCATTCAGACAAGAGTAAGGTAAAATCTCCAAGTAGTTTTGATTTGCATTTCCCTGGTGGCTAAGGATGTTGACTATTTTGCAAAAGTGATTCTCAGTCCTTTTTATTTCATCTTTTGAGAACTCTCTGTCTAGTTTAGAGGTTCTCAGCCTTCCTAATGCTGTGACGCTTTAATACAGGTCTTCATGTTGTGCTGACCCCCAACCACAAAATTATTTCCATTGCTACTTCATAACTGTAATCTTGCTACTGTTATGAATCTAATGTAAATATCTGTGTCTTCTGATTATCTTAGGTGACCACTGGGAAAGAGTCATTCAACCCCCAAGAGGCCTCACCCCACAGTTTGATAACCACTGGTCTAGTTTCATTCTTCACTTTTAATTGTTTGTTTACTTGATGTTTGCTTTTCAAATTCTTTGTGTGGTCTAGATACTAACCCTCCGTCAGATGTTTCAGTTTCTGTGAAGAATTCCATCGGAATGTTGATGTGGATGCTTTTTGGTAGGATGGATAATATTCATAATATTAATACTACTCAGAACATGGGAAGCTGTCTATCTTTTGGTATCTTCTTCAATTTCTTTCTTCAGTGTCTTTGTATTTTCCTTGTCAAGTCTTTAATTCCTTGGTTAGATTTCTTCCATGTATTATTTTTATGCTACTGTGAATGGATTGTTTCTTTAGTTACTTTCTTGAAATATTTGTTGTTGGTCTTCAAACAATATATTATTTTTTAATTTATTTTTTGGTTTTGTTGCTTTTATTTTTATTTACTATTTCTCTCATGCATTATATCCTGACAGAAGTTTCCCCTCCATCAGCTCCTCCCAAACACACCTCCCCTCTCCCCCAGATCCACTTCTCCATTTCCCTTCAGAAAAGAGAGGCCTCCCAGGGATATCATCCAAACATGACATAACAAAATGAAATAAGCCTGGGCACACACCCTCACGTCAAAGCTGGATGATGCAATCCAGGAGAAGGAAAAGGGTTCCAAGAACAGATACCCCACACGCCCACAAAAATGCTAAGCTACACAACCATGGCATACAGAGCAATGTGTGCTTTCTCCCTGATCTATTCTGTTGGCGAGGTTTCCATTGAGCTTTCTATTTGCCTCACTACATTTTTCTCTTCAAGTTTTATTTCAGTTTGACTTTTCTTCCTAAATTCTCTCTCTTTATTAAATTGTATTTTTACATCTTATTTTTTTCTTTATTTCATTTGCACGTTTGTGTGTTTGCAGTCTCCATGACGGCATTTAGTCATGTTCTTTTTGCGTTCCTTGAACACATTTGTCCTTTGTGTACAGAGAGAGTGAGAGGTCTTTAAGTGTCTTTCTTCGTCACTTTTCAACCTTATTTTTAGAGACAGGGTCCCTCACTGAACCCAGAGCTTGCCAATCAGTAACTGATCAGCAAGCCTCAGGGATCCTCCTATCTTAGCCCCATGAGTTCTAGGGTTGCAGATGCATACCGCACGACCTAGATTCTTTTTTCTTAATGTCGATGCTAAGGATAGGAGCTCAGGTCCACATGCTGGTGCAACACTTTACCAGCTGAACCACCTCCCCAGTCCTGCAGCCAGTGATTTCCATCATGACCCTTTACCTCTGCTGATAAAGACTAAAACCAAAGTGACCTTATTGAGAGTTGAGTCTCTGCATTTTGGAATCATCGACAATTGGAGGTTTATACAATAAGCAGTGAGCAAGCCCTATTTAAATCAAGCCAGAGTAAAAGAAAGCAATTTCTATAGCACTTGATGGCATGCAACAGCAGAAGCGGAATGGAAGGATGGGTGTCTTGATTTTGGCTTGTCTATCCTTGTTTTCTGAAGCAGAACGCTGGGAGGTAAAGCAGTGAGATCAGCAATGGTGTGGAGTAGGTGACGCACCCCAAGTAAGCCTTGACTCTGTCCCTCAGGGAGGTGCATGACTCATTCAGTAAGGGGAGCTTGTCCTCCCAACACAGCACCCAAACTCCTTTCATAATGACTAACAGACTTTCTGGATTATGCATCATTTCCCACACCTCTGCAGATGAATCATGTCTTGGTAAAACCCACAAAAGTCAGTCAGGCATGGTGGACACACCTTTAATCCCAGGAGGCAGAGGCAGGAGGATCTCTGATTCCAGGCCAGCCCCGTCTACAGAGTGAGTTCCAGAACAGCCAGAGCTACACAGAGAAACCCCATCTCTAAAAAACAAACTAACGAACAACAAAATAAAGCCCACAAAGAGTCTGGTACAATTTGATACATTATCCTTCCATAGAAAAATTAGTCATTTCATTTAAGTGTTATACAAAACTAAAAAGAGTTAATGTTTGTTATTTTTAAATTCCCTTTTGTCTTCTCCATTTTCATTTCCCTTTTACATTACTTGACACTTTTCAAATGTTTCGAACAAGTCTTCATGTGGTCCACAGCTACTCTACCATTTAGTTCCAGTCAGTGGAAAGAAACATGACTTGGCTCAGCCATTATTATTTTTTTTTTTTTTTAGCAAACGAGGGTTAAAGTACCTATCATGTGTTGGTTTAAATAGTCGCCAGGCAAACTTCTGTTGGACCCATGTCAGGGTCAGTCTTCAGTGCAGGAAAGATAAGTGTCATCAAGAAGAAATACTTGCCAGCATACTGTATTTTACATTAGAGTAATGGCAATACCACAGAAACAACAAAGAAATTAGAAAACAGAAGCTATACTGAAATAAATATTCTCAAATTTTCGACATCCTAAATAGAAGAAGCCAGTGAACATAGCAGGAAAATGGAAGAACATTCTAGGATCTCTTTTCCCCAAAAGCACTGGAGAAGGGAAAAGTTATTCAGATGCATGAGGATAGTATATTTTTTTATTTTAAAACCAGAAAAAAATGATGATGATATTAGCAGGCAATGTGGTATCATACCATCTTTGGTTGCTAATGAAAAAGTTCCAAAATCTGAAAACAAATGAGCAAAATACCCATAGCTCTTAAAATATAACAATGTATTAAAATATTTCTAATCATAAAAGGTTTATCCTATAAACAAAAGAGTTCATTAGAAAAATTGTTACATTAATTAACAGTTAAAATTATAATGTTATTGCACTTGATACAAAAAGCACTTGCTAGCTTTCAACATTTACTTCCAACATTTTATAAAAAAAAAAAAAAACTTCGCATTAGAAATAATGGGAGAGTGTTTCTTTAACCTGTGTGTTGATTCTTTTCCAAATCAGCAGTAAGACAACAGAGCCGATTAGTAGTACAACTCAGTTCCTGGATAGTGCTTTGGGATAAGAATTGAGAAATCTAGGTGTGGTGGCCCAAGCTCTCTACCACTAAGCTATGCCTAAGTTCTTGTTTTTCTTATATCTTGGCAATATCCTGGAAATTTCATTGTGGAATAAAGTTAATTTGTTAACAAATTTGGGGCTTATCAATTATTTTGTGGGACTTGGGTGAAATATTTTTAAACATAGTAACTGTTAAAGAATTAATTCTCATATGGGCATGATGGTACATGACTCTAGTCCCAGCTCTTGAGAGGCAGAGGCAAGCAGGTCTCTGTGAGTTGAAGGCCAGCCTGGTCTACAGAGTGAGTTCCAGGAAAACCAGAGCTACACAGAGAAACCCCATCTCAAAAAACAACAGAACAAAAACAAAAAACAAACAACAACCAAAAAAGAATTAATTCTCTGAAATGTGAAGTTTTCTATGAGTTTTGAGTGTAAATAGATTTTACTGTGTTAAAGATGCTTATTTTACAGTCAATATTAGCATAACTTTTGATTGAAGCTGGAAAGTCTCAGATTCCCAAGCAACCATTATTTTCATGTAAAACAAGAAAAAATTAAAATTACCAATCAAGGGCTACATCATAGAATACCTCAGTTTCAATCTGACTACCCCATTCATTACTTTGTTCTTTATCCCAGATATTTTATTTACATAAAAAATATTGAAAAATCAATGGAACTGCTGCCGGAACTGCTGTTTTGTCTGGTCATATCTTGTCTTGTCTTTAGCATCATAGTACAGTTCTTAGCTCTGCTGTGCTTAACCCAAGGACCAGACACTCAGTCACCAAAGACTGACCTGGAACAGTGGCTCCTGAGTTCATGTGTTCATGCCAATGATGAAAGAGGCACTCTTATGAATAAGCAAAGCAGAAGCAAGTTTTATTAAGAGATATTAAGGAAAAATAAGGAATTAAGGAAAGGCAAAACACCCAAGTGTTAGGAGGGGTACCCAACGAGAAGAAAAAAATGATCTTCCTTATCTGGGGGGTTTTGGCTGCCAATGGCAGAAACTGGACATAGGCTGAGGCAATCGCCTCATTGATTAGTTCTCTGGACTGTCATGGCTGAGCCAGTGGAGGACGCACACACTCGATGCACGCTCAGCTGGTCCACCTGGAGGTGATCATGCACGCCTGTACAAGAGTGGCTGGACCCCTCGCCTTTGTCCGTACCTGACTTTGGCTTTGTGAGTCATTTGCTGGCCTTGTGCCTTCTGATCTTGCAGGTGTCTCAATAATTATACTGCACTCCCTGTTGTTCTCACAGCTACAGAAGTAGTTGTAGTGGTTCTTAGTTAATGCCTTTCTACAAGGTAGCCTGAGGTCTTTTTTTCTGAAATAGGCGAAGCCTTTCTTAGGACCCATCTTTACTTACTCTGTTACAATTGCTGAATAAGCAGCCAGGGGCCACTGGGACTGCTGACTCCGGCCAAGTGTTCCATCTTCCCTCTTATTTATCGTTTGGTTGTCTCGTGCACAGCTGCGAGCTCTTTGTTTCTCATCCTGACTTGGCCGTTTTAACCCTAAAATTCTTGTTAGCCTCAGTTTTCATCTGAGCCGGTTTCTAGTACTCCCCACAGAAAGCCAGCTCTTACACCATTCCTTTCTGTTAGTTCGACGGGGGCAGGAACTTGAGGCAGGGACTGAAGCAGAGACCATAGAGGAATGAAACTTTACTAGATTCCTCCCCATGGCTTGTTCAACAAATACAACCCAGGACTACCTACCCAGGAGTGGCACAGCACCCAGTGGGCTGAGCCTTCCCTTACCAATCAAGAAAATGTTCCCATAGGCTTACCCACAGGCCAGTCTGATGGAGCCATTTCCTCAGTTGAGGTTCCTTTTCCCCAAGTAACTGATTTGCTTTAAAACTAACCAGTACAGGTAGCACTTTGATATTAATAAAATGCTGGAGCCTTGTGGAGGCCTGTGCACTGGTGATATGGCTGCAATAATGGAAAGTGTATTATAGAATTTTCCCATGAAAATTAAGAGTACTGAGAGTCCTTAAGGCACCAAAAAGATGATAAACACCACTGCTGTGTTTCTTGTATGAACATATTTTTAGTGATGGTGGCAGCCAAGAAAATAGAAGGAAAGATCATTGCGAAGAGGGTTGGATCGGGAATTGCTAGTGGGCATTTCAAGCATGGAACCTGCTTTCAAATGTGCTGTAAAAGCAAGCTCTGGTTTTCCACTAAAACTTAAGGAGGTTTTGATGGTGTTAGGTTCTTCAGTATGGCTTTTCCAGCTCCAAGAAGTCACCAAAACAATACGTTCTTGTAAGCAGAATTACCAAGGCAAAGGCACATGCATTAAAATTTTAATGCCTTCTGTAATTCATTTCCCATAAATGCCTATGCTGATTCACACATGATACATGGAGAGACAGCCACAGACTCGGTTTCCTCACACCATTGAGTATTGTCTTTGTAATTAGTGACTTCCTGGTGAGTGGAAAGGGAACCTCGTTTATTGCTTTGATTTGTATATTGCTAATAACTATTGTAAGTAATTATAATTACTTATATTTATTGAATATTTGTAGTTCATATCTGGTAAAATGCTTTTAAATCTGACTTTTCCTACCAGTTAGCAAATAGTAACCACAATCTTTGGATATGAATTGCTTCTCTTTTTCAATGTGTTGTAAATAATTTTTCCTGAGTATCTTGTCTTTTTTATTTTCTTTTATGGTGTCTTCAGTCCACATTTTCTCGAAAATTTGAACATTTTGATGGCACCTAATGTCTCAGCTTTTCTTTTGCAGTTTTTAGGATGCAGACCATTGGGCAGTGACTAAGAATTCTCTGCCATTGGCTTTTTATCCAGAAACTTTAAATGTTAGGCACTTACCCATTTTTTAAGTGGTATTGTGTGTTCTGTTTGAATCAGCGCTTTGTGTTGCTTTAGTTTTCCACTTGCACACAATTGCACAACGATTCATAGCTGCCATCTTCATGGTGGTTCTATATGGTTCCATTCTTTTATAGGAATTCTTCCGATACTTCTATTTATTTCTGCTATTTTGTTGAGTAGTTCAGGGGTTACTTTTGTAAGTTTGCCCTTCACTTTCATGCAAGGGAGGGATGAAGTTAAATAGCATGTTGGCTCACATCGTAGAATGCGGGTTTCATGGAGACCAGCTTCAGAAAGATGTGACAGAAGCAGGTCTTGGCCACAGGGTCGGGCTGCTTGACAGAACAGAAGCCTTTTAACATGGACGTCCATACTATTATTTTATCTACGGGGCTACACCAGATGCTGCCCCAGAAATTTCCTTGGCACTTCCTCAAGTCTATTAGAGTGTAAGTGACCCCTCAGTGGTCTCTGTGGTTCGTGGTGTACCCCTGATGCCCTAAAGGATATATCCTTTCCAGTGGCAACCCCTGACCAGAATGCTAGCCAGTTTTGTAGATGGCTCTTGACAGATTACAAGTAACAGTGGATTTGGTCCTCTGGTGAGTGTGTCAGTGCAGAATCCTGTACTTGATTTTGAGATGCTAGTGCTACACTAACACTTCTGTATAGTTGATAAGTGTTGGGGAAGGGGCAAATGGCCTTTATTGTTGCATGATCCCTGACGTTTTAGTTTTGATTGTCAACCTGATTATATGAGTGTAGATTATATAATGGATACCTGTAAAGTAGTTCTACAGATTCTTATGATATGAAAGTTTTCTCTATCCAGTTTCCTTTGATCTTTCCTCAATCTAATAAGGTAAATCAATCTGTAGGACTAATTACTACCCTCTCTATCTAACTCTCTCTCCACAAAAAAAAAAAAAGCCAATGGATAGTAGCTTCTTAGAGTAAGAAAATTAGGATCTGGACTAATAATTATCTTGAAACTATTTTCATATCTAAGACATTTAGCCATGTGTGTACTTACCAAGATTCAGCTCAAAGCATACTTAATGTCCATTGCTGTCACTATTCTAGATGATGCCAAAACATTAATAGGAAGCACTGGCAACTGGATTATTTTAACAGCAAAATTCTGCTGTGTATTTTTAGCTGTCAGAAATAACCAAGGACATTGTAACAGCTCATAGAAAGACAGCTGAGAGGAGCCACTCTTCAGATGAGAAGTTACACCATCATTGTTTGAAGTGGCAAAGCGAGCCTTCGGGCCCAAGGAAGACCTGTGTCTGGGAAGACAGCCTGAAGTAGGTTCTAAAGGGGATCCTTTTCCAGTTCCCTGAATGCCTAGGAATACACAGCACTATTGTTATAAGCAACTATGAGGAGGCCCTGAAAGGAGAAGCAGACCCTTCAATTCCATAATTTCTCTGTCTTTTAGGTTTCCAAGAGTAGGAGGGAAGATTACACACTATGTAACCTAGCCTGACCTAGCCAGCCAGCTAGTCAGAGGCTGGAGGGTACTAGATAAACATAAAATTTAAGGTTAACTTGGGTTTGCTCACAGTTGCCATGAGCAACGAGGAGGGAGACTGCAAGGCCAAAGTAAACTTTGCTTATCAGTTCTCTGTAAAGAGGCAGGGAGGGAGAGAAAGGGGAGAGGAAAATGGGGGAGGATGTGGCTTGACTTTTAGGAGAAAGATAACAACTTGGCAACTAGAGGATCTGTGATCTAACATTCTAGCATAACTTAAGGCACTTCTGTCTTGAGCAGGACAGTACGGTTGTGCTCACCTGCAGCCGCAGAGATGGGAGAGGGACCCTTGATATTGACATAGCTACTTGTACCTATAGAATAGAAGAACTGGGACCAGGGCTTCAGGGAGGTATAACTAGATCCCTCTCAGCCTGCCACATTTCTTAAGGTGGCCTCATTTTAAAGCAAAATGTGCATGGTCCAACAGCTAGTGCCAATATTGGTAATCATCGCAAGTGATGCTAGGGGACAATGTCTATCCATTTCATTTTGAGATAAGAATTCTGGATGACTTTCTCAGTAGCTGCTCTCCCCAGCCTGAAATGATTTTTTTAGCACCAGATCCGGGTTTCCACACTCCCGTTTCCTCTAATGTCTCTGTCCTTTGAGATCCGCACTAAAGTTTGAAGCAGTGACTTGAGGATGGCAGCTTGGGTAGGGCTGTATCTCTAAATGCTAGGAAGCTGAGGATGGGTCAAAAGCAAGTGGAGCTAAAGGCTGAAATTAAAGAGACACAACACCAGACTACACAGGTTTTTACAATCTTCTTCTAGTCATGGAGAATTCAAGATATATCCAGAGACTTTTAAATGCATGAGAATATTTCCCTGTGAGTATCTGCTAGCTGACCTTCCCCCTCCATCTCCATGGACAGTGAATCCACCAGGTGGCATATTCTTTTTAGTTTTTTGGAGATTAAAATTACAACATTTCTCCCTTCCTTTTTCTCTCTCCAAACTTTCCCATATATCCCTCCCTGCTCTTCTTCAAATTCTTGTCCTCTTTTTTTCATAATTTGTTGTTTTATATACATATATATTCCTAAACATAACCTGTTACATTCATATAATGTTGCTTGTATGCATGTTCTCAGTAATGACCATTTGGCACTGGGCAACTAATTGGTGTGTTCTTTGCATACTCTTCTTAAGGGCATCAGTTTGGTGCAGGATTTCCCAAGTCCTAAGGCATCACCCCAAGAGCCTTCATTTGAGCTCCAGGTTTTTTTTTCTTTCATTACCACATTGTTACTATATACAATATCACAATTCTTTTTATTCTTTAGCCTCCATGAACCTTTCTGTAGGAGTAAGCCCAATTTCTTGTCTTTGGTTCTTTCCATTTAAAGCCCTAGAGCAGGTTCTGTTTTCCAGATTGGGTTCTGACTGAAACAGAACACTAAGGGATTTGGGCAAATGGTACCTTTACAATGCTATTTTGTGATGAGCATCCCAAGGAAGAGACATTTTGATTGATACGTAATGGAAGGGACTCGGGAAGTGACAGGCACCGAACCTGATTTTGGATAAGAGTGATTCTCAATTCATTTTTACACTGTCTTCCAAGGTAACATAGGAGCATATTCCTCAAACGCCAGAAAGAGAACCAGGTGGAAAGTAAGAGAGTTTGACTGGGGAGACTATTGAGATCCCAGGGCAAAATTTTGGAGGTCCAGGTTCCAGGAGCCAACCCTGTCTTTTGTGTTTCTTGAATTTGCAGCCTAACACCAAAGTGACAGGTCAGATCAGCTGAGCTCCAGGAAAATCCCATAGTCACTCCCTTTTGAGAAATCTAAGGTTTGTCATGAACTCTGTTTCCTGGTGACTGACCTATGAGGCTGGGCTCCTCATGTTTCTAGAGGAGCTCAGACAAGTCACACTTAAGTTATTCTGTGATTTCGTCACCTGAGCCTCCCAGGAGCAAGGTTCTGGCAGGAGGAGCTGGGTATCTTCCATGTTGCCACACCCCACAAAAGAGTCTGGAGCCTCCTGCACTCACCTAGATAAATTACACAGGCGCTGTCAAAGCTCATCACAGCACCTGGGAGCTGTCCCAGCTGTGACTTGGTCTCCTGGGCTTTCCATAAAGCATCTTCTTGACAGGTACAGTCCATACCTACAAGACTTTAGACTCTGAGGCTTTCTGTACCTTAGGGCTCAGTGAATGGGGAAAAAAATCTAGCCATGACTCTGGGCCCTTCTTTATATGTGAATCTCTGTCTTTCACTTCTGAATTGCTGGGATTCTGGCCAAACTGCCCAACATGAAGCCCTTCCTTGCCTTGGGCAGAAAGAGATGGCAGTGAAAGGGAAAGGCCTCTGGGGAAAAGATGTACAAGGAATTGGGCACTGGGGGAATGTTTAAGGCCAAGTGTTATTTATGGCCTTGAAATCTGTAGGGAAATAATGTTATTGAGATTTGGGGGTAGAGGAGAATTCTGCCTGCTCTTCTGTCTCTAGTGCCCTGAGGTTTGCTTCCAGGAGGTAGCTTAGCTCTTCTGACTAGAACATCATGTCTGGTTATTTATTTCGGTTCTGTCCTGAATGAAAGCCCAGGGACCCAGGGTTTTGAAAAATCTTGGAAATCTCTCCTGAAGCTTATCTTTCCTCCTGATGTCTCCTCTCTCAGGTACCAGAACAAGCTCACTATGCCAAACAATGAAGGAGGCTTCAAAATTGGAGGTGATGTTGGGAATGGGACACTAGCACGCTGGTCTATTTGTATCCTCATATATGTCCTCTGGACACCCCAGAAGTTCATCCTATCCCTCAGATATGGCTCTTGGCACATAGCAAGGTGCTCATATGCCACTGAGCCTTCATTTTCTGGAGGGTGGAGACCACTACTTAGCTACTAAATTTTACTCCTGCTCTAGCTATGGCTCAGCATCAGGCCAAGCAGCTGGGTCTCAGCATATAGGAAGTGTAGAACTACTCGTCACTTTGTCTTGATTGTTTGTCCTCTTAGGACAGTAATCCTTAGTGGCCTTTGCTTACCATGGATTTACTGCAAAAAGGAAGTCCAGGCTGCCAGTTTGGGGATGTAAACCCCTGGATGCAAACCTTCACTACAGAAAGGGCACTGGGTTTAGTTCATCTTTCTCCTGTTCTTGAGACTTAATCTTCATGTCTATCATTTGTTTTCATTCAAACAGCCAGAAATACTCCTCAGTCTGGGATGGTTTCTGACTTGGACCAGCAGGTATGGATCTTTCGTGGTCAGGGCCTTGTGGTGGTTCCGTGGAATAGCAACATAGCCCCAGGTCAGTGGTCATCTGTCGCTGTTTTGCTCCTTACATAGTCTCTGTTAAAGAAAGTGTAC
Organism: Ondatra zibethicus; assembly: GCA_004026605.1. Taxonomy (NCBI): domain Eukaryota; kingdom Metazoa; phylum Chordata; class Mammalia; order Rodentia; family Cricetidae; genus Ondatra; species Ondatra zibethicus. The sequence goes on along the minus strand of PVIU01011796.1, from coordinate 41,527 downwards.
ATACCCTATAGTGTAGCAGGATGTTAACCACAGTTAACAGTAGTCAGAAGAGAGCTTCTTGAGTGTTTGACCACAAATAAATGCTAAATATATAAGATGAAGGATATACCGACTCTCTGGTTTCCTCATTGTTGTATGGCAGAGACATGCATTGAATCAATACTTTGTACCTCCAAAATATGTCTAATTATGTGTCAAAACCGAACTTAACTTTCCATGGGGGCTTACCTGGAAGGGGCAAAATTTTATTCCTGCCTTGAAAGAGAAGTCAGGGAGAGGTTTGTACCAGATTAGAGTAAAGCAGTCACCAGCATATCTGTCCTATGGAAAGGGCAATCCTAAAAGGATGAAATGAGTGGAAAACACAGAAAGGTAAATTTCAACATCCCATTAGGCTAATGGTCACAGCTCTCCAAGGGTCAGAGACACGGCGTAGGGTAGGAGCTTCAGCCTCCAGGTGTTTAAGCACAGGTGTGAAAATCTCAATCCTACCATCTTCTTAACTCTGTGCATGCCCCAATAGCTAGGACAGTGCTTGCCTCTCAGGATGGATGCGTGGGTGGGTGGATGACCACTTGTTTAGTCTGGGTAGCAGGGGTTACACTCTTCAATCGTCTTCTGGCCTCACTTGACAAATGTTGGTCTGCTAAATCAGAACAATTAGAGCGCTCTGTCTTCCCGGCCTCATAAGGAAATCGTTATTGTCTTATCCTTACAGTCACTATCACTGTCCTCCCATGCAAGTATCCAGAGTCTCTGGAGCAAGGCAAAGGGATTCCCATTTACATGGGAATCCAGAATCCAGACAGATGCCTGTTTTGTGAGGAAGTTGATGGACAGCCCACTTTGCAGCTCAAGGTTGGTAACCCAGAAAACTAACATAAAGATAAAAGGTCTGCATTTCTTTTTATAATTTTCATTTTTAAGTTAGCATAGAAAGCATTAGGTTGCGTGTGGCGGTGTTTAAGCAAAGCATGTTTTAGTAGATTCTCAACATCCCAGCTCCCTCCTATAACCTCACACCTAACTCTCCACCAGCCTCCTTTCTATTTCATGTCACACGCGTCCTTTTTCCTTCTCCCACATTGCTGCCACTCCCCCGCCCCCCCTTGGTTTCCTTTCTTGTGTTTAAGAAAACTCAGTGTATCTTGACATGGCTTATTTGGCAGGATATCAAATTTCAGAATTAACAAAGAATTTTCTTTTCCTAAGTGTATTTGGTTTTAGCCCCTTTTAAAATATGGGCATAACCTTCTAGAAGCCTACCTTAATTGTCAGCTGTGGGAAGACCAAGCCCTGCCTTGACTTACCAGAAGCAACGGGCTATTAAGCCAAATAAACTCTTTCTCCCCTGGAGCAACATAAAAAACACACATGTAATAGACTTCAGTTTATCTGCCCTTTTTTAGTTGAGGATTTTAGTCTTTCTTAAATTTTAAGATGTCCTCTGTCATTGTGCCTTCATGCGTGTCCTTCCCTAACTCTCCTGTATTTCTCGGTTTAGAATTCCCAGTCACCAGTCAGAGGCCTCGCCTTCGTACTGTATGCTATCTTATGTAATTGCCAGGCGTTCTGTCCTCCCACTGTTTATTTATCTACACATTGGCCTTGCCTTCTAGGAGAATTTCTCAGCCAGTTTATAATTATGCTTTTGTCTTGGTTTGCCTGCTAAATGATCCTTCCTTAACCTTTTCTAAAAGGTTCGTCTTTGCTCTTCCAATTCCTAAGCTGTCAAGTTAGTTGTATTCATTATATACACACATAGAAATGTATATACATAAATATAATTTCATTTATATGTATGCTCCGTAAACCTCACTTTAATTAGGTTAATTCAACTCAATACAATTTAACATAGCAAAATGTGCAGGAACTTAATTATACCATATGACTACATGGGATATCCTAAAACAGAATGGCAAAGGGCTCTGAGCTTGTCCAGCCTGGATTCTAGAAGAATGTAGAAGATTCTTCTAGAAGAGGAGATATGCAAATGATAGATTTAATAGTACACTTGTCACATGTCCTAGGAAAAACAAAGCAAAACAAAACAAGTTCCACCAAAAAAAGCAAAACAAAATCAGATGAGGGCTGAGCCTGGGAGTATCAGAAACAGGAGTGGAGTCAGGCCCCGACGTAAATTATTTGGTAGGTGTCATTGTGTAGGAGGGATTCTTGGAGTGAGCAGGAGGCTGGGAAGTCAGCAGGTGAGGGTGGGTGTCGGGGCCAGTATAGACAGGTGTGTAGCAGTGAACTGAGACCAGACCTCTGCCAGGACCTGGCCACCCACCCAAGTGAAAGGAGAAACCTGGGATGCTTTGAGCAGAGTGACCCAAAATAACTGAGGTCTAAAGTGGATCACTCTGACTCCAGGTTGATCAGATGGGGGGAAAGAGGAAGGCCTCCGGAAGCTTTATGGGGAGCTAGGTGGGAGTCGATGGCTCTGGGATGATATGGAGTGGGTGGGCGTAGATTGTGAAAACACTCTAAGTGTCAGCAACAAGATTGTGGACAGAGTAAATGTGATTGCATTCTGAGCTCCATCCTGCCTTTTTCGAGGTCTCTCTTCTGTTGGATTTTTGACAGACATTGATAATGTATGGATTTTAGGGGATTTTAATGAGATAGTGTTGGGGGGCTAAATCTTGCTTACACAGAGTGAGTTTAAAGGGATAAACCAGACAGAAAATATTGGCAGCTATTGCAAGGGGTTTTCTGTAAAGTAAGAACTGACAGAGGTGTTGGGTCATTAGAATACAGTTATGTGACACATGACACTGTTTTGGCTAACAATGGATTTCGTATACAGTGGTCTCCTAAGACGATGTCATCCAGTGACATTGTCACTGCTTTGGGTGTGTAAGCACATTTGCAGTGTTGACACAATGGTGAAATCATCAACGATTACTCTCTCAGAGTGTGTCTGTCGTTTAGTGTTGTGCCTATGTTTTTTAAGATGAAAGCAAATATACAAATAAAAATGATTGAGCAAAGAAAGCAAAAGTGGGTGCTGCATGAGAGAGCGGGAAGGCCATCTAGAAGAATGTCCATGGATGAGGGAGTGGAGAGAAGTTCTCAGGTAGGGAGGACAGGTATAGATGAGATGTGTCGGGTCGGTGGGTAGTTAGGAGGCCTTCTCATCCAGGCCTTCAGCTTCCCCAGGGAGTTGGAAACTGGGAGTGAAGATGATGGAAGTGGGGTGGGAGCTAGAAATGAGAAGGTGGACCTTCGCTGTTTGACAGTCAGCCAATCTCTGCTGAGCCGAATGTCAGGATAGTCTGGGAAAGTCTGAGAAGTATTCATGGTTAGTGGGTAGAAATGCTAAATGCAGAGGGTGTTTGCTAGCGAAGGAGAAAACACAGAACAGAGATAGTGAGAGGCAGGGAGAGTTGATGCATGTTCGTCCACCTTCCTTCCTTTCCCTTCTCTTTCTGCTTCTTTCTTTTTCTTTTTCTTTTTTTGGGGCGAGTAGGGGGACACATTAGTGGAGACTGAACCGAGGGCCTTGCATTTGCTAGACACGCTCTACCGCTGAGCTAAATTCCTAACCCCTGAAATGTCCTTTTCTTGTTCTGTTGTCAGAGAGGCTTCCTTGAACTTGGGAATATATATTGGTTCTGCAAAAATAGCTTTGCCTATCAGAAGCAGCTTCTATTTTGCTCATGCGTATTCTCTCTCACATGCAGGAGGAGGAGATTTTGGATTTGTACAACCATCCTGAGCCCAAGAAGCCCTTCCTGTTTTACCATGCCCAGACGGGCAGAACGTCCACCTTTGAGTCGGTGGCTTTCCCTGGCAGCTTCATCGCATCCTCCAAGAGTGGCGAGCCCATCTTCCTCACGTCAGAACAGGGGAAATACTACAACATTAACTTCAGTTTACATATAAGGCCTTGACCTCAGCATAGAGGTAGAGGGTTGGCTGGAAGTCTTTGTCTTAAAACTTTTATTTGATCTGTGATGTTTTCATACTGAGAGGTGAGCAGGACCAGCATTATCTCACTTCATAGATGAAGGAGCAATAAAGCAAGATGTGTACTCCAAAATAGGTGGGGTGGGAGCCATGTGAGGCTATCCTCTAAGTCTGCAGTGGTCCAAGCCCCCAAGGCATCATGCCTGAGAAATAGGGTGCTGTGCCACAGTGTATAAAACCTGGAATGGCCTGTGAGTGTTTCCAAGCTATCGACCTAATTCATACTAGGTTTTACACACTTGTAATATCAAATCCTTGCATTTGAGTAGCAGAGGCTTCTCAATAATCTTCGCTGTGGCAGCCAATTGCTTTGATCCTTTAACGGCCGACTGCTGTGTGGAGCTGGACACACCAGCAAAGGGATTAGATTCCTGGGTGAACGAGTAGTCTTAAAAACATGTTTAGAGCTATGCCAACTATGTTGGGGTACGGTGGTTGCTCCGTGAAGAGTGAGGATGCTGCCTGGTGACTCATAAACAGTTAGATCAAGTAACTCGGCTTGAGCAACCCTTTCCTGAATCATCCCGGTAGAGATGAGCAACGAGACCAATGAGTAACAGTGCATGTCAATAAAACATTAACTTTTATTATTTTAGACTTCCATAAGCGTTTTAATACTCCTTCCATTACAATGCACATCTGTGGTTAAAGCATTAGCATCCCACCCTAGTCCTGCCTCTCTAAGGTGCTTCCTCTTTTTCAGTTCTTCCCCCACCACCCCCCAGCTTGCTTCCATGCACCGAGATACACATGGGAGCAATGGGAGTAAGCACTGAGTCACGGGGAGTTGTACCTTCCAACAGTGTGACTAGGAGACACTGTTACATAGTGGCCCAGGATGATCTTTTTGCCTGTTTTTAGGATTTGGATAATTAATTATTTTTAAGTGTGTGTGTGTGTGTGTGTGTGTGTGTATTCGTGAATGCAAGTACTATTGGAGGTCACATGAGGCCGTTGAATTCCCTAGAACTGGGCATTGCAGGAGGTTGTGAGATGTTTGATATGGATACTAGGGTCCTAACTCAGGTCCTCTGCAAGAGCTGTGCATGCTCTCAACCATTATCTATCTCTCCAGTCCATGGAGAAATTTTTAAATATCATCATTTTCTCCTGCATTTTTATTTTATGAATGAGGACAGGAAGAAATGTGGAGTGGATAAGAAATGCAGAGAACAGCACTAACATTGAGTACTATAACTGAAAATAATGACATTCTTGATTTGGGGACTTCAAATTTCTGTCTGCTGGAGTAGAGCTATTATGAAACACAGTGTAAGAAAACGCTGGAGTGTTATCTGAAGGGTTAGAATCCTTTCACTGACAACCCAGAGGAAGAAGGAGCAGGAACAAGATGAGGTGGAGGATGGCACTCTGGATGAGGGAGCACCAGGCAAAGGGACAGGGCTCTTAGAGAGCGTGACAGCACAGCCCCTGGTGCCCCTGGAGCCTGCCCTGGAGACTGCAACACTGCCACCACCTCTGCCACCTCCAGAAGAAGAGGAGGATGTCCTACCCCTGCTGGGCGGGGCGCTGCAGTGCCAGATCTGAGGGATGTGGTGTCTCAAAGTGGAAGACAGGAGGGTGGCGGGGGTGCTCCCTAACCAGTACCAAGAGCAAGCAAGGCAAGGATCCCATGGACAAGGCTGGAAGCCCAGCCCAATAAAGTGCTTTCCTCCCCCCCCAAAAAAAGAAATCAATAGAAATGACCCTGAACAATATTGAAATGGTCCACATGAGACGGGTAGTGACAACTACACTGATCAAGTCAATTAAAAGTTTTGAGTTCTTTATTAATAGCCAGACTAAGAATGGACTCACATCTCCAGATAGTCTCTTGGTGCCCAAGTTCAAGGGTACAGCATTTTAAAAGATAAAACCATAATTATATCAGTGCTAGGGGCCTGTGTTTCGTTAGTTTGGGAGGTTTGGGAGTTGCCTAGTAACATCTGCTTTCTTTACAAGGCCCAGCAATATCTTTCAGACACTACACAATATGTTTGGACCATGGTCAAGGTCATGGAGTGTCCTAGAAGTTTTGCCAAGGAGAATGTGGCTGTTGGGGGAAGAAGGCTGAGAAGGGACCGGGCAGGCACAAAATAATATTGGGATAGGATGGTGTTACCTTAATCATTTCATGATGTCATGATGTACATGCCAAAATTTCTCCTAGGGAGATGCAACACACATATATATCTACTTACCCAAAAGAGGGATCCCATGACATGACAGACCAAATAACAGATACCACCAAAGTCCAGCTTGGTAAATCAATGAGTTTTATTAGGGCTACTTACAGGAATATAGGTAAGGGGTTACTTACAGGAGCAGAAACGACTCAAAGACAACTGCATCACCAAAACCCACCCCAGCATGGGTGACAAAGCACAAAGGCGAGGAAACCTGGAGCACACTGCACAGCCTGCAGACTACTCAACATGGGGTGTCCTTGCCAGGTGCCTCAGTTGCTCTAAGTCTCTTCCAGCCAGCTCTGATGGTTCTGTTCTTTAGGCAGATGGTCTGGTCTCAATCTTCTTTGCACCTTACCTCCTCTGAGGAGAACTCTCAGCTTTTATTGTTTACTCTGACTGGGAGGGGCCTAGTGAATCTGGTCAGTTTCAGGAATTTCCTGAAGCTATTTTGCATTGTTCACTTTCTAGCTTAAGGAGCTTGCCTGGAGGGATAGAATGTTTCAATCTCAGCAGAAACTTGTTCCATAACATATGGCATGCTCAGGGAGACCTTCTTCCCATCCTTGAAGCTAGCCTTATTTTGCAAGGTATCAGCAGACGACTCATCCAAATGCAGTACCTCTGGCCACCCAAATATGATTGTGTAAAGACACAAGAGTTGACATGTACTTATTTCACTGCATTTCTCAAACTTGAAACAGCATCAGAATTGCCAGGGGCATGTGCTAGACCTTCACAAACCCCACACCTAGTAAATTAAAATGTCCTAGACATTGCAACATGTTCCCTCCGGACTGCTGGTTGACTAATACTTTCCTGGATCTTCTCAGTATAATTTTCTAGTAGATATAGTCAGATTAATCATAGCTAAGACTATATGTGTGCTTCTGTAGAAATCAAGTTATCTTAAAGTGTGTATGTTTCTTGCTGATTTTGGTATTTTTCCCCCTGAGGCCTTTGCCTCTTGAGTGATTTAAAATTGAGCTGTGCAAAAGGACTTGCATAGAAATGTTCAAGCCTTGGAATCAAATTTCATAATACTTTAAGCATAGAAAGAACCCAAATTCCTATCAACCAGTGATACACACAATGCATTCAATATTGCCCAGTAAAGGGAAATTGCTGATATTAGATGAACGACATAAATGCCCTGAGAATGATAAGCACAAGAGGGATATAATGGGTTCCTTTATAAGAAGTTCAAGAACAGGTGAAACCAATTTTGATGACAGAAATCAGCATCGATGCTGTGGGGAATGGGGACACAGTGGTAATTTCTTAAAAACTGCTAGAGAATAAAAACCAGATCCAGTCAAAGGATGGAAAACCTTTGTACTCCTCACTGCAACCAAGTGCACCAGAGGCAGTGGAGCAACACTTCATAGAGGAAAGTTATTTCCATGGCACAAATCCTTACACACATACTTTATTAAGAATAAAAGTAGAATGAATCCATTCAAGGAAGTTTCTTTTCAGAGCTGGCAAGAAGGCACAGCAGGTAAAAATGCTTGCTGTCCAAGCCTGATGACCCAAGTTCCATCTCTGGAACCAGCAGTAGGACAGCAGAAGTAAAGGCTGACTCAGGAAAGTTGTTCTTTGACCTTCACATATGTGTGTCATACATGTACACATACATGTACACACACTCTTTCTCACACACACACACCATACAATAAATAAATTTTAAAAGTTTTAAAATGATTTGTTTCCATATGTTTTGCTTTTTAAAAAACTGCTTAAGAAATGTCTCCTTGAACAATATAAAAATGTGGCCTCCTTAAAGTAGGGTGTCTTCAGCAGAGAACAGGACGGTGAGCCTGCCTGATAATGGTAAAGGAAGACCCCAGAAGATAACCAGGCAGAATAGAGCTGTTCTAGGCTCATCAGAAATAACCCACTCATGTAGACAGTGAGCTCAGGATGTTTAAATGAATTAGAAAGATTTTGATGGTGGGAAAATTTGTGGGGGAAATGATGAATTCTATATAAAAATAAGAAACATTCAATGTGGTAGTACATGCCTGGAATCTTATCGCTCAGAAAGTTGAGGCAGGAAGATAATGAGTATGAGGCCAGGCCTAGGTGGAAAGAGAAAGAAAAGGTGAGGGAGAAAAAGAGAGAGGAAAGAGAGAAAAACTGGCGTGCTCTGAGCAGCCTGGATGCCGAGACTGGGGGGGGGGGGGAAGGTGCCGGGATTGAGACACGGAGGCTTCCTTTCAGGTGGAAGAATAGCAACCCTTATTTTGCCCTGAGCTAAAAGCCTTTTATACCTCTACTGCTTCTGTGGAAAACCACTAGCCAGAAAGAACACAAACATCCTTGTCAATTACAGACCACAAGGAAGTTTCCCTGTTGGTCAGGGGGAGTGAGGGCAGCTAGATCACAACAAAAAACAGACAAGTAGACAGACCGACAGAGACGTAGACAGACCGACAGAGACAGAGCAGAGAAACAGAGGTTAAAGCAGCCCTGGGTAGCACACTAGAACTGACCCTGATATCAGGGATGCAAGTGAGCCAGCAACAGAGCAGACCCTCCCCTCCCCCTTTTTGCCATACTGTGTCAGGGATGAAGGAAAGATGGTCTCCCTCCTCTACCCCTTGCAACTGTGGTAGGTGAGAGAGTTGGCCCTGGGGTCACAAGAATGAGAGAACTAGCCCTGCCCCTCACCAGCTGAGGGCGAAGGAGAGTGGGCCCTGCACCCCACCTGGGCAGCACACTAGAGCTCAGGTGAACCAACTCTGAGAGCAGGAGAGCAAACCCAACCCCATTTCATGTCCTCTACAGCAACTGGGAGAGGGCCCTGCACCTTACCCGGGCAAAACAGTAGAGCTGGTCCTAGCGATATGAGTGAGGGGGACCCGGATCTGAGGACCTGAGAGCGGAACCGGCCCCACTCCTCGCTGCAGGCTGCATTGGGTGAGCTAGAAAAGGCAGTGCTGGGGAGCTCGCCTGGGTAGTGACCATGAGGGAAAGCTGGCAGGCTGACCAATCTAGCTACCACCCAGGCCCAGAAGCAGGGTTTTGCATTGGCCTACACCAACATCCACCAAATCTATGGACTATCGGAGCATGTGATCCAAAATGGCAGGATCTCCATGACACAGGGCAACAACAGGATATCCAAGAGGAGCGCTCTTGGAGCCCTCAAGACTATACAATAAATGTACAGCTGGCAGATTCATAAAGGCATACCCACAAGTGTATGACTTATGAAGCACCCCATTTTTTTTCAGAGCAACAGGAATACTTGTCCTTTGGAAAAGTCACTGTTATATCTATAAAAACCTTGTGAGGTCATGATTCTCTCTTCAAAATGGGATTCATTCCCAAAACACCTCAGCAGCGTAACTTCTGCACAGGCAACAGGCAAAGGAATGACCTTTCCATGAGGTCATTCCTCATGACCATGAGGCTTTAGAGCAATAACATTCACTCTTTGTTCTAACAGTCAAATTTACAGAGTCAACCCCACAGAATCACCTGCTAACAGACCACATAGGAATTTCTATAGAAGACAGGCATTGAGCGGGAAGGCAGCATGCTCCCACCTTTGCTAACAAACAAATAGGGGGGGTTCCCCAAAGCTGGTTATCACCAAAGAGATTAGATGAGGAGAATGGGTGAATCCAGGATTCAGGCACATTTAGTAAGCAAATCTAATGGTTCGGAATGCCAGGTATTTTCCCTTTGTTACTGCACTTTCCGGGCTGGTGTCGCCTGTTCCAGAGTACTGATTTGTCAGGTTCTACCTGCCACTTTCGTGATTTTGATATGCATATTATCATTTTCCTTGCCTATGGAATTTTCCAACCATGTCTGTAAAAACCAGAAACCTCGTGGCGATCACCCCTTATTCTTATTCTTCTCCGCATCTCCTCGCTTCACTTCTTCCCCTTGCCCAAAAAATCAAGAACATGCAGAGGTAACGTGCTTGAGTTAATTTGTTGCCCTCACATCCTCGCTTGCCATAGACGTCCTATTCTGAGCCCTGAGTGGGTGCTGAAGCTGATACCCAAGGACCCCCATAGAACTCCAGCAGGAGCCTATTATCAGTGGTGTAGCAGAAACCAGAGGCCTGGAGCCAGACCAATGACTTGAGGCAATGAATACTTGCAAGTAAGGATGTATGGACTAAAGGGTAAACTGTGTGTCTCAATAGGTCACGCTACATCTTCCAATACAAAATTCTCCTACTTTTATTTTGTTGTTTGTTTGTTTGTTTTTGTATGGTTTTGGGGGGGGTTGTTTAAATTTAGTTTTGATTTGCAGGGAGGTTGCAAGGGCAGAGGGCAGGTGCAAGGGGATGGGAAGATAAGTGGGATGGGAATGCATGATGTGAAACCCACAGAGAATTAATAAAACTTGCAAAAAGATAAGGTAAGGCAATCCTTTATTCCAGCAAGAATATTATCTGGGAGAAGAAAAGGATTAAATAAGATTACTGTATGAGACAGGGCTATTGTATTTACGCTACTTGATATAGTGATCTACCTTTTAAATGACATTTTATTTTATTTTGATTTATCCATGGTTTTTAACAAAGCTGCTATAAGATTTTAATTAAGGAAAGAGATTGTGGCAAACAATAAATGATTGTTATTGTTTTTGTGTTTCTATTATTTCTAGAACATTCAGGAAATCTCTTCAGAACCCACTTTTTGCCCCTGTGGTTCAAAATAAGTGTTGCATGAGTGTAGAGATTTTAGTTACAGCAAATATTTCCAAGGTCTCATCACCTAGCTGAAGAAACAGACCTTTGGAGGCCTCACTTGACAATCTTCTCTTCCATCTCCTTCCCCAACTCCTTGCATCTGTAAATGTCACCCAAAATTTGGTGACCACCATTCCTTTGAATTTTATTATAATATTGCTGCATATATGACTACCCCTAGAATATGCACTGTTTAGCTTTATATGCTTTAATGTTTTCTGGAGATGAGATCATAGAGTATACACCCAACTACAGTCACACATTCTAGGATTCACTCATGTGAGTCAGGATGTTTAGCAGAGAAGATGCCAAGAGACTCAATGGGAGAAATACTTAAGAAAAGCCTAGGAGAGATCAATCAAGAGTAGGCAGTGAGGGACATCTCTTTCCTATTTAATAGCCTGAAGGACAACATCTCAGCCTCCCTTGATCGTTATTATTATTATTAAGATATTCTGAAAACTTCTAAATTTCCTCTCTGATTTCTTCAATGATTCGCTTATCACTCAAAAGTGAAATGTTTAGCCTTCATATGTTTATACAGTTCTTCTGTCTATTAACATCTGGTTGTATTCAACTATGATCTGAGAAGATACAAGGGATGATTATGAATTTTCTGTATTTATCAAAAATTAATTTGCTGCTTAGAATGGAATCTAGATTAGGAAAGATTCCAACATTCTCTTTCTGTTGGGTGGAATGTTCCATAGATACCTGTGAAGACTATTTGCTCTATGGTATACTTTAACTCTGGCAATTCCTTACTGGTTTTTAGTTTTGATGAGGGGAGGGTGTTGAAATCACCCCTATTGCTGTATCAGGATCTTTTATGCCTTTTAAGTATTTGTTTTTATGAAATTGAAAATTTTTAATACTTGATACATATCTTTTTATGATTATATTTTTTGATGAAGTGTTTCTTTTAATAATATCTCCTCTAATTAATTTGGTTTGAAGTCTACTGTATCAGATATTAGAATAACTACTCCAGTTTGTTCATTTTCTAGTTTTCTATCTTTGACTCTAAGTTTGGGGTGTGTCTGTTGCCAGTAACAGATATTTGGATATAGATTTTTAATCAAGCTGGACGGTTTACATTGATTTTTATTGGTAAGTTGAGGTTGTTTGCATTTAACATTACTATTGAGATGTATTCATTAATTTATGTAATTCAATTTGTTTGGGGTTGGATTATTATTTGTTCATTACTTTATTCCCTATTAATATCAAGGGCTTACTAATTTACTATGTCAGACAAAATAGATTCATTTTTAGATTTTGTTTGTTCAGCCATTCCTCTCAGGAAATTTATTCTTTTCTGTGCTCTCATAATTAAAGCTATTTTCCGTCCTCTTTTATACGTAATATCCCTAGGTATCTTCTGCAGTGCAGTGCTGACTTGATGGTCATGAGCTGCCTTAAGGTATACTTGTCTTGAAATATTTTTTAGTATGTCAATTTAAAAACTTATTGTTGGGCAGCTCTTCACCTCTCCCTCTGGTCCCCCAGATCCAATGCTCCAGTTGAATTCCCAACTCTACAGCAGAACATCTGCAGCAGGACCTCCCAACCCCATCTCTAGTAGATTCCACAGCTCTTCTCTTTCTAACCCTCCTCCCTCTACTTGCTGTTTTATCCCAGTCCCCCAAATTCAACAGTCATTCCTTGCTAACCCACAGAGTACTCCTGCCTGGAAAGTAGGTAGGCTGATTATAGATCTTCCCTTCTCCTTCTGTTCTTCCACCAGATCCAATCCCTTAGTCTTATCCCCAGTCCAGTAGCAGAATCTGGAGTGACCTCTCTCTTCACTTTCTGCCCCTATTACAAAGAGACTAAATAAGCAGATTCTGATGGAACACTCTACTTTCTTCAATTCTGTTAACCCCTTCAGACTCTTGGCCTATCTCCATTCCTAAGTATCAGCTCCCAATACTCAGAAACACAGTTTAGTTGGAACTCACAGTAGCCACACCTATAAGGTCCACAGAAAATGTCCTACCAGACAACATAGCCACCACACTCTCCTAAAACCCAGAGAGGAAACATAGGGTTAAAAGGGCCATCAAAAATCACCCTGGATCTAAAACCAGAGCCAAGGAAACACAGCCTGCCTCTAACCAACTGGGGACTTGAAATCTAACCAATCTCTGAGCACAAAAGCCAGCCGATGCCTGAGCATGAAATCCAACCAATCCTTGAGCTTGTCCTTGAGATCCTACCAATCGCCACCCTGAAAATTTTCACCCTGAAAAGCTCTATCCCTAAAAAACCCTATATAAGCCCTGCACCTGTTCAGTTTGGAGCTGCCTTTTTCCACCCTGGCAGAGGCAGCCACTCTCCTGGATTCCCCCTTCCAATAAATCTCTTGAGTGAGGTTTGTCTGCTGGAACAGAGCAGAGATGTAACACTTTGTCTGAAGAAACTTTCCCTTGCTGGAGCAGAATTGTTACACTCCAGGGAAGCTGAGCCGATCTGGAGCAGAGCTGTAACTACCTTGCTGGAGAACCCTACCCTGCTGGAGCAGAGTTGTTACACTCCAGGGAAGCTGAGCCAATCTGTAACACTTCTCCAGGGCAGAGCTGTAACAACCATGCTGGGAAAACTGTACCCTGCTGGAGCAGAGTTGTTACACTTGTATTAAGGAAACCTTTCCTGGAGCAAAAACTGTAACACTTTCCTGGGGAAACTGCCCCCTACAGGAACAGAACTGTAACGCTTCTTTGGGGTACCTTTCCCTTCAGAACTGTAGGTATCTTTTGGCTTCCAGCTGCCAGAATATCTTTCCCTTCACTTACAGAAACAGAAACCAAGGAACAAAACAACCACCCAACAAAGACAAAACCAGATACCAGCACATAGAACTATAATCTTTCCAATCCCAGATGTCTGGACACTGGTATAAAAACACAATCAATAACAAGACAATATGTCTGCATGAGAGCCCAGCAACCCAATACAGCAAGCCCTGAATATTCAAATATAGCTGAAACATAAGAAGATCTTAAAACTGCCATTATGAAGATTATAGAGGTCCTTAAAGAAGAACTAATAAATCCCTTAAAGAAATCGAGGAAAACACAAAGAAACAGTGGAAGAAACTGAATGAAGCAGTTCAAGACCTGAAAAAATAAATAGAATCAATAAAGAAAACCCAAACTGAGGGAATGCTGGTAATAAAAAAAACTTAGGTATTTAAATGGGAACTACAGAAACAAGCTTCACCAGTAGAATGCAAGACGGAAAAGAGTATCTAAGGCATTGGAGACATGAAAGAAGAAATGAGTACATTCATAGAGAAAATGTTAAATCAAAAAGACTCATGACACAAAATATCCAGGAAATCTGGAAGATTATAGAAAGACCAAATCTAAGAATAATAGGAATGGAGGAAGAAAAAGAAACACAAGTCAAAGGGCCAGGAAGTATTTTCAACCAAATCATAGAAGAAAATTTTCCTAACCTAAAGGAGGATTGCCTGTAATTGTACAAGAAGCATACAGAGCACCAAATAAATTGGACCAGAAAAGAAAGTCCCCTTGGAGCTGGAAAGGTGGCTTAGCAGTTAAAAGTATTGGCTGTTTTTCCAGGGGTCCTGAGTTCAATGCTCAGGAACACAAAGTACATGGTGACTCACAACCATCTATAATGGGATCTGAAGCCCCTTCTGGCATATAAGTGTACATGCAGACAGAGCACTCATACACAAATAAATAGTTTTCTTAAAAAGAAAGAAAATTCCCTCTGAACTGTAAGCCAGTCCCAATTAAATCCTCTCCTTTGTAAGAGTTGCTGTGGCCACGGTGTCTCTTCACAGTAATAGAAACTCTAAGACACTGTACAACCTAGAACTTCAGTGTTCTCAGGCTCTAAGACAGTGAACAAAGGAGGTTCCCAAATCACATCACATACTGACTTTGGGCTCAAAGCTACCAGTCTCAGAGCTATTTTCAGTTGACGAAGTCAGTTTCTGACCACCCAAGATGGGCTGTCGTCTCTCCCTATGCAGTTCCTTCCTGAGCTAGCCCTGTAGCTGTTTGCATCCTTCCTCTTCCAGTGCCTGGTCCTCCTGCTTTGCACACCTGCCTGCAGGTGCCTTTTCTCCACAGGAGCTGGCTCAGACCTGAGTCCCAGACCTGTGGTTCAGATTTTACCAGCAGATTCTCAGGATGCTGCCTGGATGCTGGCCTCTAGGCTTCCTCTCCACTGCTGTCTCACCTTCTCACTAAAACCTGCAACTGTGCTTGAAGCCTGTGAGGACTGTGGTTGGTTTCAAGGAGAGGATCGTTTACCTTTTGAAAGTTGCTTCTATTTCCCCTTCCCCAGCCATGGAACTCATGGCTGAGGTTGTATTCCAGTTGCTTCTCCATGTTCTCTTTGTTCTTTTTTGGGGGGGGTGCTTTTTCAGGAATCCTTTTGCTTCCTTCTTGGATTCCCAAGGCTCTTCCTCTATTTCTTTCTTTGAGATAAAGTCTATTATTTCAAATCATGATTCCTTCCCGCCTCACCCAGAGTCAGTCTGTAATCGGCCATCTTACCCAAAAGTCCAGCTGAATTCAGCATTGGGATATTATTCTAATGTCTTCTCACTCCCATTACTGTCAGTCTTTGGTTCCCTTGGAGGAAATGCACCTTTATTATTTGTTAGTTATACTATTTGACTTTTGTGTTTGATTTTATGAAATCTTATACTGATGATAAGGGCATTATAAGGGCATTTCTTTGATATAATCCAATATCCTCATACCTGTACCCATGGCTCTCCTGAAATGGTTTCTTTTCATCTTTCTCTCTCTCCTCCTGTTTGGTGCCAACAAAGTCCATTTGCATAGTTTTCAGGGATTGGAGAAAAATGGCTTCAGGGCTCTGGAAATGGTCCCTCCCTGCCCCCAGACATGCCCGGACCCCCCACCTCTTTCTTTTTGT
This sequence comes from Ondatra zibethicus, assembly GCA_004026605.1. NCBI lineage: Eukaryota > Metazoa > Chordata > Mammalia > Rodentia > Cricetidae > Ondatra > Ondatra zibethicus. The sequence goes on along the minus strand of PVIU01011796.1, from coordinate 25,729 downwards.
ATTGGTTTGGTTGTATTACTGAACATGGATGTGTGCTGTAAACACAGAAGGCAAAGTCCTGGCGTCCTGGAACTCACCAAAAGATCAGGCTGAGCTCAAACTCATAGAGATCCACCTGCTTCCACCTCATGAGTACTGGAATTAAAAGCATGTACCGCCACTCCCGGTGGTATAGCAATTTTAATATTCTTTTCTTTCAGCTCTTGAGTCTGTAGGTTGGAATAAAGCCTGAGTTTCTGTATTTCTCAAAGATGCCAGATGATGCCAAAACATCATCCACAGACTCTGCTTTAGAATCAAATGTGTGCATAATTAGGAATGCTGACATTTTGAATACATATCATTTGATTATTTTGAATACATATCATTTGAATTCAAGTATTTTTCTTTTGAACACTGAGCTACTGTCTTAATTGGGGTTACCCGTATAGCAGGGAACCTGATTAGGAGATGGCTCCAGGAAATGCAGGGCATACTATTTACATTTACAGGTAACTGTGACTGGGAGCAACTAGGAGCCCTCAGGGGACAGGGACCTTATCCACCAATCCCTTAACTCATTGATAGCATTTGTCTCTGAGATGAAAGCCAATGAGGTATGAAGGTGACATGTTCTGGGATCTATTGGAGGAAGACTGTGAACTCAGATATGGGATAAAGCATTAAAACTGACCTTCAAAGGAGTAGACCTAAGCAAGAACCTCTGTGGGTCTGGGCTTGAGTCTAGGACCTCAGAGGAACTAAGCCAGAGCCAGGACCTCTCTATGGGTCTGGGGGTGAATCTGAGACACTCCGAGGGAATAGGCAGGAATCAGAGATCTCTGTGGGTCCATGCCTGAGTCTGGGATCTCTGAGGGAGTAGGCCTGAGCCAGGACCTTTGTGGGCCTGGGCATCAGTCGGATGTCAAAGGGAGTAGGCAGGAACCAGAAACCTCTGCAGGTCCAAGCGTGAGTCTGGGACCTCTGAGGGAGTATGCCTGAGCCAGGTCTTCTGCAGGTCTGGGTACACCTGGGCCTGGAAGTAGATCAGAGCCAGAGTCCTTTACAGGATCAACCCCAGGCCAGGGACCTCTGCAGGAACGGATCCACACCAGGGAAATTTACAGAAACAGGTCTGAGCTGACAACCTAGACCAGAGCAGGACTGAGACAGCAAACTCCAAGGGAGCGGAGCAAAGCCCAGGAGCACTGAGCAACCTACAGGAACATGGAGTGACCAACGGGGTAACTAGAACCGTGGCACTGACTGTACCATGAGGAGCAACCATCTGAGCCTTGGATTCACTGGCACCTAGAAGATTAATCAACAGAATCACAGACAGCCCCTACCACACCTATTAGAGGAAAAGATGAGTAGAAAAGGTAAAACAAATGCAACACCACAAAGAACAACATGACATCGGTAAAACCTAAAGACCCTACAATACCAAGACCTGAACAACCAAATGTAGATGAAGCAGAAGAAGATGACCTAAAAATAACTTCAGGAGAATGTTTGAAACTCTTAAAGAGGAAATGAGAAATTCCCTCAAAGAAATGGAGGAAAAGACAAACAAAAAATTAAAAGACATCAGCAAATCCCTTAAAGAAAACCAATAAAAAGCAATCAAACATATGAAAGAAACTATTCAAGATTTGAAAACTGAAATAGAGACAACAAAGAAAACACAAGCCGAGGAAATTATAGAAACAGAAATCATGAGAAAGCAATCAGGAGCCACAAAAGCAAGCATAAAAAGCAGAATACAAGAGATGGAAGAGAGAGAATCTCAAGTGCTAAAGATACAATAGAGGAAATAGACTCATCAGTCAAAGAAAACATTAAATCTAACAAAAGCTTTACCCAAAATATCCAGGAAATATGGGATCCTATGAAAAGGCCAAACCTGAGAATAATAGGTATAGAAAAAGAAGAGGAAGTTCAACTCAAAAGCACAGAAAATATATTTAACAAAATCATAGAAGAAAACTTTCCCAACCTAAATAAAGTTATGCCTATGAAGATACAAGAAGCTTACAGGACAGCAAACTGACTGGATCAAAAAAAAAGTCCCCTCGCCACATAATCATCAAAACACTAAACATACAGAATAAAGAAAGAATATTAAGAGCTGCAAAGGAAAAAGAACAAGTAACATATAAAGACAGACCTATCAGAATGACACCTGACTTTTCACTGGAGACAATGAAAGCCAGAAGGTCATGGTCAAGCGTTATGCAGACATTTAGAAACCGTGGATGCCAGCCCAGACTACTATACCCAGTAAAACTTTCACTCACCATAGAAGATATTCCATGACAAAACCAGATTTAACCAATACCTAGCCACAAACCCAACCCTACATAAAATACTAGAAGGAAAACTTCAACCCAAAGAAGTTGACTACATCAACAAAAACACAGATAATTGATGGTCTCATAGCAGCAAATCCCAAAGAAGGGAAAAACACACAAATTAACATCACCAACAATGAAAACTAAATTAACAGGAGATAACAATCACTGGTCATTAATATCCCTTAATATAAATGGACTCAACTCACATATAAAAAGGCACAGGCTAACAGATTGAATACAAAAACAGAATCCATCCTTCTTCTGCATACAAGAAACACACCTCAACCTCAAAGACAGACATCACTTCAGAGTAAAGGATTAAAAAAAATACTCCAATCAAATGGACCTAAGAAACAAGCTGGTGTAGTTTAATATCTAACAAAATAGACTTTAAAGTAAAATCAATTAAAACAGACAAAGAAGGACATTTCATATTAGTCACAGGAAAAATCAATCAAGAGGAAATCTCAATACTGAACATCTATGCCCCAAATACAAGGGCACCCTCATATGTAAAAGAAACACTTCTAAAGCTTCAATCATACATTAAACCACACACACTAATAATAGGAGACTACAACACTCCACTCTCACCACTGGACAGGTCAGTTGGACAAAAAATTAACAGAGAAATAAGGGAACTAACAGATGTTATGACTCAAATGGACTTAACAGACATCTATAGAATAGTCCATCCAAACTGAAAAGAATATACCTTCTCAGCACCTCATGGAACCTTCTCAAAAATTGACCACATACTCGGTAACAAAACAAACCTCAACAAACACATAAAAGTGGAATAACCCCTGTATTTTATCAGATCACCATGGCTTAAAACTAGAAGTCAACAGCAATACTAATTCCAGAAAGCCCACAAACACATGGAAATTAAACAATGCTCACCTGAATCATCAATGGGTCAAGGAAGAAATAAAGAGAGAAATTAAAAACTTCCTAAAATTCAATGAAAATGACCACACAACATATCTAAATTTATGGGACACAATGAAAGCCGTGTTAAGAGGAAAGTTCATAGCACTAAATATCTACATAAAGAATCTGGAAAAATCCCAACTAGTGAATTAACAGAACATTTGAAAACCTTAGAACAGAAAGAAGCAAACTCACCCAAGAGAACTAGATGGCAGGAAATAATCAAATTGAGAGCTGAAATCAAGAAAATAGAAACAAAGAAAACAATACAAAGGATCAATGAGACAAAGAGTTAGTTCTTAGAGAAAATCAACAAAATAAACAAACCTTTATCCAAACTAACCAAAAGGCAGAGAGAAAATATCCAAATTAACAAAATCAGAAATGAAAAAGAAGACATAACAACAGACACAGAGGAAATCCAGAGAATCATCAGGTCATATTTCAAAAACCTGTACTCCACAAAATTGGAAAACTTAAAGGAAATGGACAACTTTCTGAATAAATATCACTTACCAAAATCAAATCAAGACCAGATAAGCAAATTAAACAGACCTTTAACTGCTGAAGAAATAGAAACAGTCATCAAAAGTTTCCCAACCAAAAAAAGTCCAGGACCAGATGGTTTTAGCTCAGAATTCTACAAGATTTTCAAAGAACTAATACCAAAACTCCTCAAATTACTCCACACAACAGAAACAGAAGGAGCCTTACCAAACTCTTTTTATGAGGCTACAATTACCCTGATACCCAAACCACATAAAGACATTACTAAGAAAGAGAATTACAGACCAATCTCACTTATGAAACTTGATGCAAAAATACTAAATAAAATACTGGCAAATCAAATCCAAGAACACATCAGAACCATTATCCACCATGATCAAGCTGGATTCATCCCAGAGATGCAGGGATGGTTTAACATACAAAAATATGTCAACATAATCTCCATATAAACAAACTGAAAATAAAAACCACATGATCATCTCATTAGATGCCAAAATGCTTTTTGACAAAATACAACATCCCTTCATGATAAAGGTTTTGGAGAGAGCAGGGATACAAGGAACATACCTAAACATAATAAAGGCAATATACAGCAAACCAACAGCCAACATCAAACTAAATGGAGAGAAACTCCCAGCATCCCACTGAAATCAGGAACAAGACAAACTTGTCCACTCTCTCCATATCTATTCAATATAGTTCTTGAGGTCCTAGCTAGAGCAATAAGACACCAAAAGAAGATCAAGGGGATACAAATCAAAAAAGAAGAAGTCAAACTCTCACTGTTTGTTGATGATATGATAGTTTACATAAACAACCCCAAAAATTCTTCCAAGGAACTTCTATAACTCATAAACACTTTCAGTAATGTAGCAGGATAGAAGATTAAGCCCTTCTGTACACAGATGATAAAAGGGCTGAGAAAGAAATCAGAGAATCAACACCCTTCACAATAACCACAAACAGCATAAAATATCTCGGAGTAACTCTAACCAAACAAGTGAAACACTTGAATGACAAGAACTTTAAATCTTTGAAAAAAGAAGTTGAAGAAGACTTCAGAAAGTGGAAAGATCTCCCATGCTCTTGGGTATGTAGAATTAACATAGTAAAAATGGTAATCTTACCAAAAACAATCTACAGATTCAATGCAATGCTCAGCAAAATTCCAGAAAAATTCTTCACAGACCTCGAATGAACGGTACTCAACTTCATAAGGAAAAGCAAAAAACTCAGGATAGCCAAAACAATCCTGTACAATAAAAGAACTTCTGAAGGCATCACAATCCCTGACTCTACTACAGAGCTACAGTATGAAAACAGCCTGGTACTGGCATAAAAACAGACAGGAGGACCAATGGAACTGAATAGAAGACTCAGATATTAATCCACACACCTTCGAACACCTGATTTTTGACAAAGAAGCAAAATATATCAAATGGAAAAAAATCATATTTAACAAATGGTGCTGGCATAACTGGATATCAACATGTAGAAGAATGAAAACAGATACATATCTATCACCAGGCACAAAACTCAAGTCCAAATGGATCAAAGACCTCAACATAAAGCCAGCCACACTGAACCTTAGAAGAGAAAGTGGGAAGTACACTTAAATGCATTGGCACAGGAGACCATTTCCTAAATATTACCCCAGTAGCACAGACATTGAGAGAAACAATTAACAAATGGGACCTCCAGAAACTGAAATGCTCTGTAAAGCAAAGGACATGGTCAACAAAACAAAACGACAGCCTACAGAATGGGAAAAGATCTTCACTAACCCCACACCAGACAGGTCTGATCTCCAAAATATACAAAGAACTCAAGAAATTTGGTCATAAAAAGAACAAATAATCCAATAAAAAATATGGAGTACAGACCTAAACAGAGAACTCTCAACAGAGAAATCTAAAATGGCTGAAAGATACTTAAGGAGGTGTTCAACATCTTTAGTCATCAGAGAAATGCAAATCCAAAAAACTCTGAGATTCCATCTTACACCAAGATCCAGAAGTATCATCATTAAATGAAAAAAAAGTTATTCAAATTCCAATAAAAATTTTAATTGTTAAAAAAAAACAGAATGGCCAAGATCAAAAACACTGATGACAACTTATGCTAGAGAGGTTGTGGGGTAAAAAGAACACTCCTGCATTGCTGGTGGGAATGCAAGCTGGTACAACCCCTTTGGATGATGTCAGTGTGGTAATTTCTCAGAAAATTGGGAAACAACCTTTCTCAAGACCCAGTAATACCACTTTGGGGTATATATCCAAAGGATGCTCAATTGTGCCACAAGGACATGTGCTCAACTATATTCATAGCAGCTTTGTTTGTCATAGCCAGAACCTGGAAACAACCTAAGTGCCCCTCGACCGAAGAATGGATAAGGAAAATGTGGTACAATTACACAATGGAGTACTACACAGTATAATGACTTCTTGAATTGTGTAGGCAAATGGGTGGCTCTAGAAAACATGATATTGAGTGAGGTAACCCAGAACCAGAAAGACAATTATCACATGTACTCACTCATAAGTGGTTTTTAAACATAAAGAAAAGAAAACCAGCCTACACATCACAATCCCAGAGAACCTAGACAACAATGAGGACACTAAGAGAGACTTACATAGATCTAATCTACATGGGAGGTAGAAAAAGACAAGATCTCCTGAGTAAATTGGGAGCATGGGGACCTTGGGAGAGGGTTAAAGGGGAGGGGAGAGGTAGGGAGGGGAGGAGAGAAAAATGTAGAGCTCAATAAAAATCAATTAAAAAACCCATCAAAACCAATGCCTCAGTTTCCTTTTGCAAAGATCTAACATAGGTGCTGTTGTCTCGGACCATCTGACAACTAGGCTTTGAGGGACTCTAAGAGGCCCAAACATGAAAATATGTCGTAATCAGGCCCTGCCTCCCCACCCATCCCCACTTCCTTCTCTCTTGCTAAACCACTAGATTCCCTTATTTAGGCAATTTCACGTTCCTAAAGCTGGCCATCAAGGTCCATTCTCTTATTTGGCTACTTCCTCATGCTTGACTACTTCCTGAGGCTAATCACCAAAGTCCGGTTATCAGAATTCCCTGTTTAGCTACACTGACCAATATATTCAATCAGAGCCTACCAACTCATCCTAACACAGACAACACCACCACCCTTTTCTCTTAAAAAAAAAAAAAAAAAAAAAGCACTGTTGGAGAGACTTTGCTGCTGTTTCTGTCCAACTCAGATTCAGCCATCTTGTCTCTCTGTCTTGCTTAATAAAGGATCTCTTTGTGTTAGGAATCAGTGCTTGGGTGTGTTCTATGCCTAAATGGGGTTCAGAAGGGAGCACCCTGAGGTGTGTAGGTTCCTACAGGCTTCCTTATCCTATAACAAGATAATGACTCATATCCGCTGAGGGATGGGCAGGCAGTCCAGGAATTGGTGCTTATTGGTGGAGAAGTAGAGCACCAGAGGCACGTGTTGGCTGGGAGAAAGTAGAGCATCCCCTCCAGTCAGCCTGAGGTGACTTGTGCCAGGTTAAAAGGACTTAGGGCTCGGTCTTCTCCTGACTCTTGCCCTTGCTACCGGCTCTTATGGAATGAGTAATATCCTAGCACTTCATTTTACATCACCTAGTCCTGTCATCCACACTGGGGAAATCCCATAATGTTTCTTTCCTCAGTCAGTCAGAATCTGTAACTGTGTTTCCTGCTTTCTGCTCTTACAGGCTTAGCATGCCCTCCCATCCCAAGACACTCTGATAGGTCACAACCTTGCCGCCACTGACATTTATTCCGATAAATGCTTAGTGAGCCCTCCAGCACAAGGAACCAGCAATTATCCAGGGTGCCAGGCAGTCCCAGATCCACTGAGGCAGAACTTCCTTCCTTTATGCCGCGTATAAAAAGGCACGGGCCCCAGTAGAGCCTGTCCGAGAAGCTGAGCACAACAGCAGCCATCGTTCCGTGGTGCGCAGCCCCGGCTCCTCTGTACTCAGGTTAGAGATGCATCCTGTGGCTTCCAGTCAGTGACTTCTGATCTCTTGCTGTTTGCCTCTGGCCTTGGTGCTCTCTATCCTGCCAAACCTTAGGCCTGAACAGGACTTATGGAGTAGCTGCTTGATTTGGACAATAAGCTGAGTCTAAGGATGTAGAGGGATCTTGGTGAGACTTGGGTTAGAAAGGCTGCCTGGTTGTTAGGCTGGATACCAGCTCCTCAGACCTGGGGTCAAACTGGGACTTAGGACTAACTCTGTTCCTCCCTTAGGGTCGGTCTGCACGAATGTGATACTGGACCTAGGTTGGCAGCTCGTCACCATAATGGATAAGGATGACATCATCAAAATAAATGATAAAAAACGTAAAGATCTTCATGGAAGGGCATAAGATTGGGAAGCGTGGGTGGGTGGGTGAGGGTGTTCTGTGTCTTGGTCCTTACATATCTGCATTTTTACTTTCTTTACAGAATTACGCAGAATAACACCTTGGTTAAGACATATCCAGGACCTTACTAGCCGTGTATGGGTTCTTCACAACGATATCCTCACTGTAGTCCCTAGGAAAGAACAAACAGTGCCAGGTGAGTGGCCCAGGCCCTTTGTAGCCCCTCTGGCTAATGTTGGGGGTCTGTCCTCAGTCTTTCATTTCACTGCACGTGTGCTAGCTGGCCTTGCCTGGAGGAGCATTGCGTGAGCAGTTGAGAATAGAGGGCAGCCATAGGCTTGCACAACTATGGGATGGGTCAAGGGCACGAGAGGTGACTCCAGGAAGGTTGAGGTTGAGGTGGAAGACTTTTTTCTGTGATGTTTCAAAGAGTCAAACGACCAAGAAAGCTCTATGGGATTGAACTTTGAGTCTATGAGAAGCTGACTTCTCTAATGGAAAGCGTCACCCGAATGGGCTGGCTGTGTGAGCCAGGTGGTGAGTGGCGGGTGGCACAAGATTGGCAAGGACATTCCAGCCACTGTTTCTTTGTCTCTTGTGTAGAGAGATACTTTGGAAGTATGAATTGAACCCCGGTTTCTACCCTTGCATCCCCAGTCACTGTCACCTTACTCCCATGCCAATATCTGGAGACTCTTGAGATGAACAGGGGGGAGCCCATGTATCTGGGACTGAGAACGCCTGAATGCTGCCTGTTCTGCACGCAGGAGGGCGAGCAGCCAGTGCTGCGGCTTAAGGTGAGTTTAGGAAGGGAAGGATCTGCAATCGCTTAACCAGAGTCCATCGAAGCAGCCCGTCTAGCCCATAACACTCCCATTTGACAGAAACCCTGACTTTCAAATCTTTTAAAAGGCAATTCACAGATCATCCTCACAGCAATTTATTGTTCCCTTAAGGGTGCATGCATCATCAAAGAACAAGAGGAAAAAAAGTAGGGATATTTGGAAGTAGATTTTTCCAAAATAGCTTTTTGCTTTATTTTACAAAAGTTAAGTTTTACAATGAGGAAGGTTTTTAGAGTTACTCGTGCATGTGTGTGTGTCTATGTACATGTGTGTACACATGTGGGTATAGGTCAGAGATTGACAGTGGGTATCTTCCTTCATCTCTCCCTACATCATCATCATCATCATCATTACTGGTATTTTGAGACAGGGTTTCTCTGGAACTAACTCTGTAGACCAAACTGGCCTCGAACTCACAGATATCCACCTGCCTCTGCCTCCCAAGCACTGGGATTAAAGGCATGCGTCACCATCTCCCCCCACCCACCACATTATTTTTAAGAGAGGTCTCTCACTAAATCTGGAGCTCACCAACTAGGCTAGGCTGGCTGGGGGAGCGGGGAGACAGGGCAGTTGGGATGACTGAAACAGCTAGACATGGCACCTGCCTCTCATCTCAGCATTGAGGACACACAGAGAGAATTTATCTCAAACCCCTAGAAATACCAAACTACACACAAACAAACAAATTTGACAGTCATGTCCTAATGCTTCTACTATACTCTTAAAATATATTTGGGGAGTATGATTCTGAATACTCTCTTAAGAAACAGAAGTCTCCAGGCTTTAGTGTGTGGGGGGTGGGTGCTGATGTTAGGGACAAGTGAACAGTTCAGATTGTGATGTTTCTCCCTGGGATCTCCTCATCCACCAGGAAGGGAACGTACTGGACCTGTACAGCCAAAAGGAACCTGTAAAACCGTTCCTCTTCTATCACAGCAAGAGTGGCACAACATCAACATTTGAATCTGCAGCCTTCCCTGGCTGGTTCATCGCTGTCTGCTCCAAAGGAAGCTGTCCGCTCTTTCTGACCCAAGAACTGGGGAAAACCCACATCACTGACTTTGAGATGAATGTGGTGGAGTAAGGTAGGTCTTGTATTGGGTGTTGTCTGCCAAGCAGAGAACCCTGCTTTTGCCTCTACCATCCTGGCCCTCAAGGCTCTTCCTCCTTACATGAGCTTGCTATCCTGGTCAATCCTTTACAGAGAGGCAGGTTTGCTCGTGTTAACGCTGGTTAGTTTTCGTCAACCTATAAGCTAGACTCATCTGCGAAGAAAAAAAATTAGTTGAGAAAATGCCAACATTGCTTTGTCGGCAAGCCTGCAGGGCTTTTCTTGATTAGTAATTGATATAGGAGAGACCCACACCACTGCGGTTGGTGCCACACCAGGGTGGGGGATCTTAGGGTGTATAAGAAAGCAAGCTGAGGGGCTGGAGAGATGGCTCAGTGGTTAAGAGCACTGGCTGCTCTTCTAGAGGTCCTGAGTTCAATTCCCAGCAACCACTGGTGGCTCACAACCATCTGTAATGAGATCTGGCACCCTCTTCTGGCATGCAGGCATACATAGAGGCAGAATGTTGTATACATAATAAATAAATAAATCTAAAAAAAAGAAAGAAAGAAAGAAAGCTGAGCACGCCATGTAGAAGAAACAGCATTCCTCGGTGGTCTCTGCTTCAGTTCCAGCCTCCAGGTTCCCGTCCTACGTTCTTGCTATGACTTTGGTCAGTGATGGATGGTTACCTGGTACCTGGAAATGTAAAATGAAATAAACCTTTTCCTTGCCAACTTGTTTTTGGCAAATGTTTTATCAGCACAACAAAGAAGCAAACTAACAGACATACCCAAGTTTCAGAGATAGGAAGTAGGTTAAAGGGCAATAGGTAGCAAAGTCTGAGCCTGGAATAGGAAGAAAGAATCTGTTTCTGGATTGATGCCTTGATCTAAATGCTGGTGTAGGTTGTTGGAGAAATGGTAGTGGTATATTGGGTAACTTTGCATAATCGTACAGTTAATCATAACACCCATCACAAAACTAACCAAGAGAGCTCTAACTATATACTACATGAGATACATATATGTATCTATATAGCTGCTAATACGAAAACTAAGAAATGTGAATGGTGACCATCTGTGTTCACACTTCTGGGTTTTCAGGCACATTGCTCTGTGGCACTCTCTCAAGATTTCTCAGATCCTGACAAGAAGAAGCAACCATATACACCCCCAACAAAGCGGAAGACTAAAAAGAAAGCCAAGCCCTCCCGTGGCTGCCTTCCCCCTCTCTGTGACAGCTGGATCAGCTGCAGACCATCTTACCACGTGTTCATCCAAAGCATTACTGCTGGTTTTTATAAAGAGTGAACTTGGTGGAATAAAATCATCTATCTCACCTGCTTTATTGACTACAATGATTTGGGTAGAATGAAACAGCCATATTATTTTTGCATTTATAACGTGTTATAACTTATAAAGCAGGTTCATACGAAGCTGCTTTCTCTCTTGTGTGTGTGTGTGTGCGTGTATGTATGTATGTATGTATTTGCATGTATGTGCATGTGAAGACCAGAAGTTGATGTCAGGTGTCTTCCCTGCCCACCTTTTATATTGAAGCAGGGTCTTTCATTTGAGTGCGGAGCTTGCCAATTCAGCTAGTGCACCTAGTCAACTTGTTCATGGAGAACTCCCTGTCTCTACCTTCAGAGGTTCTGGGATTAAAAATGGGTTAAGCTTTTTAGTCAACTTGATACAAGCAAGAAGAGGGAACTTCAGTTAAGAAAATGCCCCCAAAAGAATGGCAAGTCTGTAAAGCATTTTCTTGATTTATGACAATGTGGGAGGGCCCCATCCACTCTGGGAAGTGTCACCTCTGTGCTAGCGACCCTGTGTTGTATAAGAAAGCCTTGAGGAGCAAGCCAATAGTAGCATTCTTCCATGGTCTCTGCTTCAGTTTCTGCCTCCAGGTCCTGACCTGTTTGAGTTCTTGCCTTGGCTTCTGTGTGGTTTGAATGAGAATGCCCTCACAGATCCATATATTTGTATGCTTAGTCCCTAGTTGGTGAACTGTTTGGGGAAGGATTAGAAGATGTGGCCTTGTTGGAGTAAATACCTTCTTGTTAGAGGAAGTGTGTTGCTAGGGGTAGGCTTTGAGATTTCAAATACCAGCACCAGATCTAGTGTCTCTCTTTCTACCTGCTAGAGAGTCTAAGAGGATGTAAAGCTACTGCTCCAGTGCCAGATCTGTCCGTTTCCCACCATGACAATAATGAGAATCCTCTGAAACTGTAAGCAAGCACCCAATTAAATGATTTTCTTTAGAAATGTCACCTTGGTCATGATGTCTTTTTACAGGAATAGAACAGTAACCAAGACAGCTTCCCTTGATAGGTTTTGACCAGAATGGGTAAGCCAAATACATCTTTTCCTCTCCAAATGGCTTTTGATCATAATCTTTATAAAAGTGATAGAAAGCAAGCTAGCACAGTCATCATGCCTGCCTAGCACTTATGTGGGTACTGGGGATTTGAACTCTGGTTCTCACATTTGAGCAGCAACTACTTTACCCTCTATTCCCTCCCCTCAGTCCCAAGTCTCTTAGTTTTCAGAACTAGCAAGATTTTTAAGGAAGGTGGTCTCTTCCAAATCCAGGTTCTTCAAGGCCCAAATATGGGATAGCTAGGCCAAGCAGGGTTCCATTAATAAAAAGATTGTGTTCTATATTTCAGGGCACAATGTAGATATGTAACTGACTGAAAATCTCCTGCCTGACCCTGAAATGTGTTTCTGTGAGCATATTTTGAATACCATAAATTGACTTGGCTTTCATGTGTGGAGAGCATATGCATTTTTGAAGGTTTATTCTTTCCATCTGGGTGTCTTAGGTGACTCCCTCTTGAGCCAAAGATCTGGGCCAGCCCATAAGAATGATCTCTTAGTCAAGACTTTTCTATGACAGCTTGCCTACCTTGATTGTCTGTTGTAACCGGTCTTTCTTATCAGACTTTATTTCTTTTGGAACCACCAGCCCCCAATAATGACACAAAGATTTATTACTAATTATGAAACTTTGCCTTTGGCTTAGGCTTGTTCCCAACTAGCTCTTGTAACTTAAATTAACCTGTTTCTACTAATCTATGTTCTGACTTGTGGCTTTTTACCTCTCCTCCATCCTGTATGTCCGACTCCCTCCGTGTCTTGCTGGTGTCTTTCTTGCGTGCCTAGATTCATCACAAGTCCCTCTCTTTGCCCAGAAGTCCTGCCTTACCTCCCCTGCCTAGCTATTGGCCATTCAGTTTTTTGTTAAACCAATCACAGCGGCACATCTTCACACAATATAAACTCGTATCCCACAACAGTTTACCTACTGTATTTAAACCAAGACTTCATGTTTAAAAATATTCACATTTTTGATACTATTATGATTATTATTCAATATAGATGTTGAACAGAGCTTTATTGTAAATCTTTCCCCAAAACCTTCCATTTTGGAGGCACCTCTATTTCAGAGCCAAACTCCTAGAGCCACAAAAAATAACACTTCCTTTAAAAAGGGAGGATTAACTGGTCCAGCCAACTTGATTTCTGTGTTGCTATTGATATTTAAAATGTCAAAATACAATAAACTTACAGACATCACAATTAATATTAGAGTTACCTGTTTTTCAAATCACTGATCCTGATAGCCATCTGTCTTAGTCATGTGGCTCAATGCCCTATAGTACAGGAAATCACCATACCTTCCAAACATAAAAACTCTAGTTAATGAACTCAAATTCCAGATGTTAAATGCCAAGAAATAAAAGGTTCCTAGAAGCACCGCAGCCTTTTGTCTACCTAGGAGTAACTTTGATTTTAGTAACTCTTAGTAGAGATAAACCAAAGATTTTGGGTTGACTCTTTTTATCCAAATTATACCAAAAGCAATCAGTCTTCATTAAAAACAGCATTCGTGGTGCTTTTTAACAATCAGAGAAGTCTGGAGTTCAGGTGAGTGAAAAGGTATGGCTTAATCCTCACATCTGGCAGGGGCAGCATCGTGTTTTAAAGTTTCACAGCTGCTTCATGTCAACTCCATACTCCATGCACAATGGTAAGAACACCACTACATCCCATGAAATACTTTCATTTCCAGCCAATGGGATTTAAAGAAAGGGCACTGGGAAGAGTTAGGAACCAGAGGTTGACAAACTTTCTAGACTCTTGAAAAAGGGATTTAAGTGTATCATCAAACACTAGGTTAGGCTCTGGTGACCTGCCCTAGGCCCTAAGAGAAACTTGCTGGAAGGAGCCATTTTCTCATGACTTCAATGTTACGGCCTAGCAAAAATGTCTTATCTGACTGCAGGGAGCTCCTCTGTTCAGAAAGGAAAAGCTTCCAGGCTCCGGCTCGGTAGAATCTGCCAAACAGTCACTTTCAGTTTTCCTGTTCCGGGGATTTCCCTCACCTTTTTCCCTTGAGATGCTTTGACTTGGTCTGCAGCTGTTACGTCCCTTCCCAAAGCCTCCCCAGGAAGAAGTTTTCTACAAACAGGAACCTACACATGCTCCTTTGGCCAAAGGCCAAAAGCCCTACTTCAGCAGGCAGAGCACAGTGTTTGCTGTGAGAGAAGCCACCAAGACCAAAATACATGGATACCTGTATCTGGATTCCTAAGCACTGCTCACCAGGAGGCATCTGGTGCCTGTTCTTACAAAGCCCATTATTAAATCAACTCCATCAATGGATAAGGGCCTTTGACTTCAAGGGAACTACTGTTTCCCATTGGACAGAGAGTTGGTGGGACCATGGTCATTGTTTCTCATATCAGGGCTGAGGAAGATTGAAGATCCTAGGTCATCTAGCTACAAAGTAAAACGCAGCACACCACTCATGAGGTTGTATCCACAAGGCACAGAAAAAGCTAGGGTAAAGTATCAAGAACCATATTTCTTTATCCAAGAATTTGCTGGGAGAGGAGAATGGCACAAAAAATTGAATATGTATTTTAATTATTCATGTAAAATATCATGATGAATGACTGTTACTTTCTTATTCACACAGAGATTTTATTCCTTCCCACTATGGACAGTCAGAACTAGGATTGCTTGGATTCTTAGGAGCCCCAAGAATGAAGAATCTGTTCCTCCAAATTTGCTGAAGGATAATAATCAGTTGTCACAGAGAAGCAAACACTGTCATAGTTAGTGTTTCTATTGCTGTGAAGAGACACCGTGACTGTGTCAACTCCTATGAAGAAATACATTTAATTGAGCGGGTTCACTTACAGTTTCAGAGGTTCAGTCCATTATCATTGCATCAGGGAGCATGGCAGCATGCAGGCAGGAGTTGAGAGTCCTACATCTTGAATCAGAGGCAACAGGAAGTCAACTGAATGTCACACTGAGGAAATCTTGAGCAAAAGAGACCTCAGAATCTGTCCCCACAGTGATACACTTTCTCCAAAAAGCCACATCTCCTAGAAGTGCTGCTTCTGAGGGGAGCCATCTTCTTTCCAATCACCACAGCCACTATGTCCATCCTGGGTCCAGAGTACCAGAAAAAGGCCCCCTATGACTCTCTTAGCTTTATACTTTGAGAAGACACAGTCCCTGGATCAACTTCACATTCCTACCCTGATATAAACTCTGCCCACAGCACACTTTTTGCTTTGATATTCAAACATTGTTTCACCTAAATTCCACCCAAAGCCACCTTCTCCAAGTTCTCTGATGACTGTCTTCCAGCGGTAAGTCAAAAAGTCAGAATTTTCTGAACTTCAGAGGTGTTCCTGATGAGTTTAGACCCCTACAGATAGGACAGTGTGGTAATTAGGCCTGAGCCCATCACAACTGGACCCTGGTGGCACACTCGAGTATGCATCGTGATATTTTACCTGATAATTAAACCACATTTGCTGTCCCAACCAATATTCCATTCTCCTTCAGCAGCAACTGACAAGATGTTTATGACTAGTTGGTACTTAAGGCTGAACGCAAATACTAGGCCTATCTAGAGTGAGAAGTATCCATTAATACCAGGGCATTGGGCAATGGACCAAGAATTAGACTTCTGCCATATTAATTTCTAGTCTCTTGAGAAGGGGTAGAAATCCTTCACCCCATCATCGAGTTAAGTGCCAGTTGAGAATTAAGACAAAGGCTGGTTTCTTATAGACTAATTTATTATAGGGAATGTGGGTTCATTCTACAAAGACCAAGAGGGTGGCAGTCTTACCCCTTTGTAGGCAGCTTTACAGTGCCACATGCCTTGCCTTGTGAGGATGGTGGTCATAACAGTGGAAATAATGAAGGAGCAGTATAATCAAATCACCTGGTTCTTAGTGGGAAGTAGACAGCAGCCGGGCCATGCAACATGTTTCTCATAAGACCACATAATATGTATGTTTGAGGGTAACAGGAATAGGGTCGGTGATTATGAAGGAGTTGTGTTCAGATAGCAACTCTGTTGTTCTCTGGGTCATCAAAGGTTGGGAGCAGGGTGGTGGATTTTACTTTGAGTAGAGCTAGTCATGTTAGTTTTTCAAGCATATAAATATCTGAGACGATCAACTTATAAAGAGGAAAAGCTTCGCCTGAGTTCACATTTCTGGAGGTTTTGATTCATTTAACTGACTAGTGTATTCGACAGACATTTATTAAGATGTAACGGACACCATACTGGAGGCTGGTGACACAGTGGCAAACATCCCAGTGACCAAGTACTTTGTAAACTAATGAGTAAAGGAAAACAAAAGCAGAAATATACAGACAGCCTGTGTAACGAAAGACTGGAGACAGAAATACAAGAGGAGGAAGAAGAGAACTTCAGGCACGATGGTTAGAAGATGACTCAAGTCTTCTAATGCACAATAATATAAATAAACAATCCAGGTGCAGTGAAAGAGCATCAATCATGCAAAGGTCTTGAGGCTATGAAGAACTTAATATGGTCAAGGAATTGAAAGATTGACTTACAAACACTGGGCTGAGCTCTGGGAGTCCAGCTGAAGAGAGGGAGGAGGGATTATTTGAGCAAGACCATAATGGGGAAACCCACAGAGATAGCTAACCCGAGCTCATGGACTCTAGACCCATAAGCCAGGGAGCTTGCATGGGATTGACCTCGTCCCTCTGCTTGTGGTTGACAGTTGTGTGGCTTGGTCTGTTTGTGGGGCTCCTAGCAGTGGGGCCAGGATCTGTCCCTGGTGTGTGAGCTGGCTTTTTGGAATCCATTCCCTATGGTGTGATGCCTTGCTCTGCCTTGATACAGGGGAGAAGGAGTTTGGTCCTGCCTCAACTTGATATGCTAAGCTTTGTTGATTCCCATGGGAGGTCTTACCCTTTCCTTGGAATGGAGGGGGGGGAGTAAAAAGGAAGTGGGGGAAGGAATGGGAGGAGAGGAGGGAGGGGAAACTGTGGTTGATATGTAAAATAAATTTTAGAATTTTAAGACAGAAAGATTGGCATAACTGTTAGAGAAAGAGAACCCCAGAATAGGGAAGTTTTGGCTGATTATCAAGACAAGTCTGCAAAGTATGTGCAAATGGCAAGATTGGGAGAGTCTAAATATTGATAACTGCGTAGAAGATTAATTTTATGGGTATAGCTGAAGACTGGGGGCACCATTCAGCTGCTGACCCAAAATCCAGTTGAGCTGCGGTGTTTACCTGGCGTTCAGTGGTGAGTGGCAGGGTTCTTGCACACGGGTGGGTAAAATGAGATGTGGTTTAGAGGTGATCTTTGAAAATGAGCTTTCTGATGGAGTGCTGGGCTTTAGGAAAGGGAGGAATCAGTGATGACTCTTTGGTTTCTGTCTTGAGAAACTGAGAAGAAAACTGGGCGTGGGAATAGGCAGGTTATGGGAAGCGTTAATGGCTCTGCTTACCACACATCTGTTTGTAAGCCATGAGACAGAACAAATCAACACGGTTCCAATCTACAGTTTAGTAGACAGTTGTGGGCAAAAGGTCATCTGATAGCTTACAACTAGAACTTAAGTTCATGGAGCAAACAGTACCACCTAGTGAGACAGCATGGGAGGAGGAGGAATTGAGGTGACTCCAGAGAAGCTTTACCTTTAGAAGTCATGTGAGGAGCAAACAGCAAGCAGGATTAAGAAGAGACACCTAGTAAGGTTGGGAAAACCAAGGCAGAGCTTGGTGCAGACCATCTGGTATCTGAGTAAACGTTGTGAGGGGAGTGGAGCTGCATCTAACACTGTCTGCGGTGAAATGCCAGTGCCGTCTGGACTAGGCAACAGACAGAGGTGTCATCAGTGATGTGCCAAAAAAGGGCTGGGTGGAAAACTCAGGCAGAGTTTAGACTAGAGTGTGCTGAACAGTGAGTGGCTTATTAAGAAGTGATGAACAAATTGCAAGAACAATGAGATAGGTGTCTTTCATAATGAGCAAACAAAATTCTTATAATCTAAAAGGAAGAGTATTAGGCAAGGAAGAGTAAAGACACCTTGGAGGTATTTAAATGGGAAAAGCCATACCTAAGACAAAAAGCTCTCTTGAAAATAAAAAACATACCTACTCCATCCCCTTCAATTCACTCTTCTATTTTAAAGAAAGCCTTTCATGCATATGTAAGGTGTGCAGATACCCAAGGAGGTCTTCAGGAGGATACTCACGGCCACATTCATTATGAAACAACCTCCCTGTCTATCTCTGAAGGAATGGCTAAGCACTGACAGTGAGATGAGTTTGTGGGAAAGTTAACAGCAGCTGCAAAGAGTGAGCTAAAGCTGTCCATACCAGCACAGACATCTATTCAAACCTGGCTGGGTGGGAAAGGACATGTAATCTATCATACAAATCAGGGAAATGCATGTGAGTAACACACACACTTCCAGATACACAAGGCACAAAGAGAAAATCACCGTGTGTTTTCTTTTCTTTTTTTTTTTTTCTGAGACAGGGTTTCTCTGCAGCTTTGGAACCTGTCCTGGAACTAGCTCTGTAGACCAGGCTGGTCTTGAACTCACAGAGATCCGCCTGCCTCTGCCTCCTGAGTGCTGGGATTAAGCACATGCACCATCACACCACACCTGGCAATGTATTTTCATACTGAATGAACCAGAACGATATCAATATATAACAGTGGCTACCTCTGAGTTGAGGGAAAGAGAAATTAGTATATGGGGGCATACAATTTAGATTTATTTGCTGAATGTATTTCTTTAATAACAATTAACAATATTTTAAAGAATTATTACATTTATTTGTGTGTATGTACTGAGCATGTGTGTATGTTCCTGTATGTCTGTATATGTGTGTGTGTGTGTGTGTGTGTGTGTGTGTGTGTGTGCCCATGCCATTCATATGTATGAAGGTCAAAGGACAACTTGTAGGAGTCAGTTTTCTTCTTCCATCATGTGCATACTGGGGGTCAAACTCAGATCATCAGACTTGGCAGCCAGCATCTTTATCCTCTGGACCATCTCACTGGCCTGACAACATTTTAAAGTGGAAAGAATGAACAGGGTATAAAAAAAAGTAGCTTTAGCAGAGGCTGTGAGTTTTCGAAAACTGAGATCCTAGCCATGTGCTTGGTGAGTGACCATTTCTAGTAAGACAACTAACTCGTGGTTACCTAAGCAAAGTACTGGGCCAACTGTGTGTTGTCATAACCAACCAAACAACAACAGTTGGCGGCAAGGATGTGGAAACGGGTAAACCTTCTGCACTGCTGACAGAAATGGGAACTAATGCAGTCACCATGGAAATCAGTATGTAGGTTCTTCAAAAATTTAGAAGTGGATCTACCACGTGACCCAGCTATGCTTCTCCTGGCTGTTTCCCTGAAAGGCCCAAGTCAACCTATCACAGAGATACGTGCACAGAGGTTCATTGCAGCAGGATTCACAACAGCTAAGTAAGGGAGCAAGCGTAAGTGTCCATCTACAGAGGAGTGGACAGAAGAAATATAAGAGACACACCCCCACATGCATGAATTTTTTCAGACATCAAGAATGTAATTTGCAGGAAAATAGATACAACTTGAGATAATCATATCAAGAAAATTAAGTCTGTTTCAGAAAGACAACTATTTCTCTAGTTTGTGGCTCCTAGATTTTTTTTTATAGCTACATAAAGCACATTGCAATATATGTCATGAAAGTAGAAGCGAAACAGCCCTTAGAGACAAAGTCCAGGAAGGGGTGGTTAAGAAACATGAAGGCTACAAGAGCTAGATGGCTCAGTGGTTAAGAGCACTGACTGCTCTTCCAGAGGTCCTGAGTTCGATTCCCAGCAACCACATGGTGGCTCACAACCATCTGTAATGAGATCTGGTGCCCTCTTCTGGCATGCAGGCATACATGGAGGCAGAATGTTGTATACATAATAAATAAATAAACCTT
The DNA here is from genome assembly GCA_004026605.1 of Ondatra zibethicus. Classification (NCBI taxonomy): domain Eukaryota; kingdom Metazoa; phylum Chordata; class Mammalia; order Rodentia; family Cricetidae; genus Ondatra; species Ondatra zibethicus. The sequence continues at coordinate 5,390 of PVIU01011796.1, read as the reverse complement.
TTAAAAAAATGGGGGCTGTAGAGATAACTCAGTGGTTAAGAACACTGACTGCTCTTCCAGAAGACCCGAGTTCAAGTCCCAGCACCCACATGGCAGCTCACAACTGTCTGAAGATCCAGTTGCAGGGGATCTGACACCTTCACACCAATGCACATAAAATAAAGTTAAATAAACCATAAAAAATATTTAAAAAAAAAACACTTGGTTGAAAGCGTCCTTTTGTAGTGGAGCGCTGTGAGTCGTGAATGTCTGCCATTGCGGAGGGAAGGGGAGCCATCACTACTACGTTATGCTAGGTCTGGATAATCTTGCCTTAGAGAAATACCTTTTTATTACCACACATTTTAAGTTGACATGCGCTAATATTCATATTTATGGGAACACACTGTGATGTCTATATGCATTTATGACTTATATAATGCCCACTTGATTCTCTGGTTACTTCCTGTCCCTAAAGGTGACCCAATGGTGGCTTTTATTTCTTCAGCATATCCACTTTTCCTCCTTCCTCAATGATGGCACAAGTGTTTTCTTTGCCGCCTGTTTATGTTAGATCATAAGCAAAATCAAGATACCCCTCTTGACCCATGTAAGTGACAGTGATGTTCAGCTTTAAGATGTAGAGACTTTAAAATGTATTTTCCAAATAATAAAGGAAATCAGAACTGAGAAAAGGAAAAGATAGATATAGATGCTATCAAAAACATACAGGAGGAAAGAATAGATGGAAGGGAATAAAAACATAGATGAGACAGATGAAATGGATTTGCACTCAGGTTGCTGAATGGAAGAAATTCAGGGGGACTGGAATACAAGGGTAAACCTTCCTTCTAGACACCCTTGAATAGCCCAACATTCAGTGCCACGCCAGCACAGCAACTGTAGTTCTCTGAGCAAGGGACGTCAGGATTAACACACAGCACAACTTCAGGTTCTGCAGACAAGCCTTTATTCCACTTTCTCATATAGTATATATAGCCCTCAGCAGGGGAGGCCGAGCCAGCAAAAGCAAGAAGCTCATCACCATAGGGGTAAACATCTTCAGAAACATTGCTGAAAACAACAGATTGTTTTTGTTCTTGTTTTCGGAACAACCAACCACAAGAGTGCAAAACAGATCAAGTGGGAGTGCGAAGGCCTGTCCTCAAAGGACCCAACAATTCAGCAGTCCTAGGCTTGAATATGGTCACCATGCCTCCAGTTTAAGAAGGCAAAATAAGCTGGGCAGTGGTGACACACGCCTTTAATCCCAGCACTTGGGAGGCAGAGGCAGGTGGATCTCTGTGAGTTTGAGGCCAGCCTGGTCTACAAGAGCTAGTTCCAGGACAGGCACCAAAAACTACAGAGAAACCCTGTCTCGAAAATAAAAAAAAAAAGAAGGCAAAATAGCATCAGCATTTTATGCAGTATTAAACTATTTCATAGACTGCAGGAAAATGTCATAAGGACATGTGATTCAGAGATTAGAACAGGTGAAATGACACCATGTTGCATCCTTTCTCCATCTGTTTTTTTTCTTGTGCACAAATGCACATACAAAAATTCTCTACATGCTACAGACAGACAAGGAACTTGTCCTTCTCCTGCAAATCGCAGGGTATGACTTTATGGAATTGCTTTCAGATTAACCATGCAGAAATCCACTATCCTTGAATCTTCTCTGGTTTCTAGCTTAAATTCAAGTGGCAAATACTGTATACACATCAATCCAGTACCGCAAATAGGATATCTGGACACTTTCTGAGTCCGGTGCTGCTCCCTTCTTTTTCCCTCCTTCACCCTGGCACCACGCTCACTTCCTGTATCAGACATGGAAGATGGGTTGTATCTCTCCCACTTAGGTCCAGTGCCTATGGACCTTCTGGGAAGTGACTGCTTATGCGCACAACCCAGGACTCCATTACGTTTTCAGTACCACTGGCCATTCTTCCTATGCACCCCTGAGCTTACAGAACTCAGAATCTTTGTAGGCTGCCCTACTGTGTGTTGGCCTTCACTGTTGGAAGTCCCTCTTGGTCATCCTTGGGGCCATCTTACTCTTAATCCTTGCTCTGTCCTAGAAAAATATTGTCTCCGTTAATTCTTTGGACTCCTATGTTACTCAAACATTGTGCATATACCTAAAGGTATGTGATGGGGGGCTTGGACGAAGCACAAACCCTCAGATTGTACCCACAACACTCTGAGAGGCAGGCAATGAACACTACTTGGGGGAAGGGCAGACTTCAGGAATATTCAGTCCTGTTCTGTCTGTGCCCACCTCTTCCTGAGTGGACATCCTTTAATGGCCATAGTTTCCTGGGGCTACAAGTATCATATGAAAAAGTAAAAGAAGAAATGAAATTAGATGTTACTAAGCAATAAATAAATATGACTTTCTGTGCTTTACAGTTCCATGTTCCTTGAGGGGCTTAGCTCTGCTTAGATATTACTTGGAGTTGAATGTTGCCCCTGCCCAACGTGGTAATGTAAGATCTTGCCAACACACTTTGATACTGATGCAAGATGCACAGTATGCAGTGATAATTTATTTTAGCAATATTTCTTGAGAAATTGTTATGCAGCAGCCAAGAATAGTACAAAGTCAAACAAAAGAAATCTTCCATAAGAAACTAAAAAATTTCTATGGCTGGGGAGATGAAGGGCAACCTCCAAACACTTCGGGTTTAGGTGTTAAGAAGACATAACAGACATTCAGGACAAAACAAACAAAAGAGGAGCTGGGCCATCTTTATTAAGAAGCACAATGGGGTCTCTCCCACATCCCCCAACTCTGGGTATCCTGCACCAGGCCACAGCTGATGACCTGAAGTGGCCGTGCGGGACTCGGTGCCTAGATGCTGCTGCTGCTGAGCCAGTGCCTCCTTCCTCCCACTGTCACCCCTACAGCCACCATGGGGGAGCCATAGATGCTGCTGCCACCATCCAAGCCCCAGATGCAGGGAGAAACTCAGCACCAGAGAGAATGGCTGTATCTCCAGAGATGGTGGTGACTGCCAGCACCAGCAGGACCATGAAGCAGCTTGAAAGAAGGGTCCTTATCCCAACCTTGGGTCAACAGACCCAGTCTGCAGCATGGAGCCTCTACTACTGTGAAGTTGCTCGAGGACTCTAGGCATAGGGGTCATACCATGTGAACCAGCAACAGCCTGGAGTTCTAGTGGATCCTGTCCCCAGACATCCTGCCTAGCTGAAGGATTATCCTGACTTTGAGCAACAACAGGATATCCAAGAAGAGTCTTGGCCATAGTCCAGGATTTATGGTGTTTCAGAAATCAGAAATGAGTCAGACCAATGACTCATTATAATGACTTATTGCATATAAAGTGGTTTGGACAAAAATATATACTGTGACACACCACAGTTTGCAGTGCCACTTTGATAAATAATGGTGAGATGGAGGGCTGGAAAAAATGGAAGAACAGAGCAGCGTGTGTTGGCAGTGAGAGAAACAGAACTAAACATGCAGCAGTGACGGGGTGGGGATCATGGCTGTTGTGGACCAGGGAGCATGGAGTTGCCAAGTAGGACAGGCAGGGTGGTGAGCAGCAAGCCTGGAGCCCTCATAGGCTCTGCTCCTGAACACACTGCCCAGCCCTGTGACCATCCTCGCTCTAACAACAGCAGGATATCTGAGATGGACAATGCTTCGTCTTCTGGATGGGGCCTTCTCAAAAAACCACCATGGTCCATGCTGCCACCAGAGGCCAGGTTGCTGTACATGGTCCGTGCTATAAGCCAGGCTGTGCTGGTATCTGTGGTCAGGACAGGCACAGCAGGCTATATTGATACCTGTGCTGCTACCCAAGGCCATGTTAGTGTCTGTAGTCCAAGATGCCACCTGGTGCCATATTGATGTTCATGGGTCCTGTTGCTGTTGTCAGTGACCATCTCATTCTCTGTGCCCTGTGCTACAAGAGGCCATGTTGATGTCAGTGGTCTGTGCTGATGCCAAGAGGTCATGTTGCTGTCCATGGTCCATGCTGCCACCAGGAGCCATATTGATGTTTGTGGTTTGTGTTCCTGCTGGAGGTCATATTGATGTCTGATGTGGGATTCCCCTCTGTATGCTGTTTATGTTTTATTACCGTTGGTTAATAAAGAAATTACTTTGGCCTATGGCAAGGCAGAACACCAATAGGCAGGAAAACTAAACTGAATGTGCAGAGAAAGAAGGTGGAGTCAGGCAGAGGCCATGTAGCTGCCTAAGAAGCAAGACGCAAGAAACCATGAGCCTCGTGGTAAATAAAATATAATAGAAATGGGTTAATTTAAGATTTAATAGTTAGCCAGGCAGTGGTGGCACACGCCTTTAATCCCAGCACGTGGGATGCAGAGGCAGGTGGATCTCTGTGAATTCTAGGCTGACCTGGTCTATAAGACCTAGTTCCAGGACAGGCTCCAAAGCTACAGAGAAAACCTGTCTCAAAAAACAAAAACAACAACAACAAAAAAAGATTTAATAGTTAATAAGAAGCCTGAGCTAATAGGTCAAAGAGTATTACTCTTAAGCCTCAGAGTGGTTATTTTAAAAGTGGCTTTGGGAACAGGCAGGCAGGGAAAACCCAGTCCAGGGAGACTTACAGACATAAAATATTTGTAGCTACAAGTGGCATCCAATGTTTGGCAATGTGCATCCACATAAAGCCTAAGAAAGCTTTAAAAAAAGGGCTTCTAAACCCACAAAAACAGGAGTCAATTGGGGCAGTAGCCACATTTTTCTGCTCTGAAGCAAGCAGAGGTGTGGCTTCTTTAAGAGATGACTTCCTGCTTCAGACTGGTGGCACAAAGGACTCTGGCTCTTTTGGGAAATCCACTACAGAGCACTTAAATGGGTTTGTAAGCAGAGTATTAAAAGTTGTTGTATTAATGGCGACATAGACTCTCTGCATTCCTGCAGCAGAGGCAGTGAGCATGACTGCAGAACTGGCAGTAAACATACCTCCACCATGTCACATGGGGAGGAGCCAAAAGGCAAAGTCACAGAAGTCACAGTGTTAGTCCTAGCCATGCCTGCTTAGCATTAAAAAAACTCTCCTGGTCAGAAAATGATCGCAGATACACAGTAAGACAGATTCTGATGTAAAGACCTCTAAACAGGTCACATTGTATATGATATGATAAATGTGCATAGGCTTAGAAAAGAGAAAAGAAAGAGTAAAAACTGTCATAGATTAAAATGATTTAAGAAGGTATCTCAAAGTTGTTTTGATTTGCATTTCCCTGATCACTAAGGAAGTTGAGCATGACCTTAGGTATCTTTTGGCCATTCGAATTTCTTCTGTTGAGAATTCTCGGTTCAGATCCTTACCCCATTTTTTAATTGGGTAATTTAGAATTTTAATGTCTAGTTTCTTCAGTTCTTTGTATATTTTGGAGATCAGACCTTT
>PVIU01011795.1:0-63051 GCA_004026605.1 Ondatra zibethicus | reverse complement strand
AAAAAAAAAAAAGACCGGTATGTTGACAGAATCTTATAATCTACATTAGGTAGTGGGATTCAGAGAGTAACTAGAATAAATAATAAACTATAACAATTTCCAAGAAAAAAAAGAAGGATAATTGCCTTGCCCTGGGATCCCTCTGAACTGCAGGGGGCTGAGGGTGTGTGGGTCTCCAAGGAAATAAATCAAGGGAACCACTAAGCCAATCAGCTTCAAGAGAAGTACTTAAAACATGGAACTAAAGTTACCTTGAAGTCCCCTCCTCCCTTACACTAGGACATTTGTCTTATAGGAACAGCTGAAGAACAGGGCTTGGAACATAAGGGCATGATAGAAGAGGCGTTAGGAATGTTTTAGAGCCATTAACTCTTTCTACCTAAGGATGTTGAAATGACCTCATCTGTGAGGATCTATCATGGATTAGCAGCAGCACCTGGAACCTTCTAAGCAGAAGGTGATGGTTAGTACCTGGTCCTCAGTCAACACCAGGATTTACACCTATCTCCCCCTCACCCCCCCCCCCGGTGTCTACATTTAAGAATAACCAACGGTAACAGGAGAAAACAAGGTTGTGGTCTGGGGGAAACCAAAGACCCGGTGTTCTTTTCCCACCATGAAACAGCAGAGTGCCCCTTCAGTGGCATCCCATACCTCCAGCTGGCTGACAAAACCACCAACAGGCACAGAGGGTTTAGGCTTTTGGACTCTGAGAAGTAGCCTAAGAAGAAGTCAAGCCACAAGGCAATCAAGATGGTCCCCAGGCCAGATGCTCTTCCTAATAGAGAATCAGGAGGGTAGAGTAGAAAGCCACTACTAGAAAGAGTAATGGGGATGGCTTGCCCACTATTGTCTCTTCCCGATAACTCTCTGAGCTCTGCTTCTCAGAGTCACTGCCCCAATGGTTTGCAAAAAGGCTGGTCCTTCGCTTGGCTGTTTGGTATATGGATCCTGGGGTGCTTAACCCAGCCACAGTGGCTGCCTCAGCTCGGAGCTCCCGGTGACCAACACTGGGTGAGGATGGAAGTGAAGAAAAGTAGTTGCTAGTGTGGCCCCCATTATTAGCCTGCCCGGCTACAGGAGTAGAAGAGGATGAATGGTTTGGAGAACCGGGCAGGGCTAGCAGACAGTCAGGAGTTGTTGCTCTTTGTGCAAAGTTACCACCTTCTGGACACCTCCATTTGAGGAGAGGAAGCAGTGATCCTGTCTTGGGTCCCAACCAGAGCCAGGACACCAATGGTTTGCAAAAGCTAAAGATAAGAACCAAGTCCAGACCATAAAGAGCCAAACCAAGGAGAGTCAAGCTATGATCCTGCAACATGGGGTGGGAGGAATCCATCAACCTTAATTCTCTTAACTCATTTCTATGAGATGCTTTGTCATATACATCAAAACAGTACCCAATATAGAAAATTGGCAGCAGTTAAGTAGGTTATTGTGATACACCTGGCCATGTCACTCTTATACTTTAGGAAGCAGTTTGTAGGAAAATATGCAAGAATATTTCTTCAGATTGGAAAATCCATAGACTTATAAATAGCTCTTAATTGGTCATTCTGATTGAAGTTTAGAAATCTGGGATACCAGTAGACTTGGAATAAGACAGCAGGCATAGCTTTTAGATGCGAACAAGGATTCTGGAACTGCAATGGATCTATTTTATTCAATGAATAAAAAAGAAATCTAGCTTTGGTCTCTCCATATCCTGGTAATTTGGAGGACGCTTAATTCATTGTAATGGATGGACTTAATTGGCAGAAACAATTGGAAGACAATTTATCATCCATGCTGTAGCATGGTTTCTGCTTGTTGTTCACGTCTAAGGTTGGGTGGGAATATATCACACCAAGTGACACAGAAAGTTGTGAAAATTGGCCAGTTTGGCAAGGAGAAGACCACGTATGTGTTTAAAGTTTTGAAAAGGACAGGGTTATAATTGTTAAAGTGTAATTACTTTGATGTTAATGTTCTAATAAAGGTGGATAGTAAGATGTATGCTGAGACTGTAGGGAAGATGCCTATAAGACAACACAACTGTGAGACAACATACCTAGGAGACAGTATGTCTGTAAGACAACGTGTGTAGGAGAAAACATGACTAGGAGACAACATGTCTGTGAGGGTGGACTTTACCCTGTAAAATCGTATGCCAAAACAAGTCTTTCCTCCCTTAGTTGCTTCTTGTTTGGTATTTTCTTATAGCAATAAGATTAGCTAATACTATATTTAAAGTACCCAAAACTTAAGCTTCATGTCAGTTCCATAATAAATCAATTTTTTTGTTAAGATAAAGAGAAGGGATCTTTTCCACTATGAGATCTCATTCTTATTACCGGGTCTCTAGTCCTATAGTAGTTCCTCAAAGCACATTAAGTGAATAACTCAGATTCTCTCTCTCTCTTATGTATGTGACTTTGTGTCTTGATTTTAATCATGTCTTCATAATCTACAAGTAAAAACATTAGTATAATAACTAAAACTCCAAAAGGAAAAAGAGAGGTCATATTATGAAAGATGCTATGTCCCGCTGATGCCCATACGCCTCAAAATAACTTTGTGTGCTGTGCAGGATATCAGAATATTATTATAATGGCCATATGTTCTAATTCTACTTCTGTGCAATTGTTTTTCTTGTTTTGTAACTGAGATAACACCCCATTATGTAGCACAGGATAATCCCATTCATGTGATCCTCTAGCCTGTGTCTCCAGATAGGATGATGCGCATGGAACACCATACCCAGTCCCCTGTATGTTATCAAATGGCTCCTTTATTCTGTCAGCTAAAGATAGTAAGAGGACTGGACTTTGGAAATAACTTTTCAGAAAGGATTTTTTTTTTGTATCAAGAAAATGCGATAAAAAGTCATGAATGGGACTAAAGCTCAAGAGACCTATGTCTACCAATATGAAATGGGTAAACTGTCGTATCCAAACTATGAAACATAAATACAGAAATAAAGAGAAACATACCATGGATACAGTCTACACTGTGAGCTAATCCTTCAAAGATCTGTGCTGAATAATATATGTAAGACAGGTTACTGTATAATTCCATTTATATAAAGTTATAGGATTGATAAATTTGTGACATGAATCATACTGAGAACTGAAAATATGAATATGAATTTGTAGGGCAGAAAAAAATAAACAAAGAGATGCCAGAGATATTCCAAGATTCCAAGCAAGGAAGGGGAAGAGTAGGTGTGTTCAGTGACTTGACTGTACTCATGCATCCATGATTATACCTGAACTGCCACGTCACATATTTTAGTATACATGTCTTATTTAATGCCTGTTATATCTCAACAGAACTGTTTTTCTTTAAAAAAATAAAAATGAAAGGATATTATATTGATTGTTATGTGGCCAAAAGAAATTAGTTTTCTCCAGCATGAGCTTCTGAAAGGGTAGAACCAGGCATGTCCCCCTTTATACTCCTACTCCAATATTTATGTTTCTTTCCAAAGCCCTAACACAGCAGTACACTAGTTCCTGTGTATCCCGGAAGACTGATAAGGTTACCTTTAACAGAACACACTTAAAATGGCCTAAATTTTCTATGTTCGAGGCCAACAGAGATTTGACAAAACAAGTTACAGCCTAGGTAATGAAATAGTAATCTCTATTCTAACATAAATGCACATTACCCAAATACAAATTGGAGTCTCCCAATGATACTGCAATATCAATCTATTAACACATATGACTTGCTTTCAATTTAAATGAATGAGTATTTGCTATTCCAAAAGATCAAACAGATTACTAGACTAGTTTTAAGTATATTATTACTAATTATTACATTTCATGACATTTGCTTCAGAAATTTCTGCAAAATTGACTTAACTGCTGAATTTCCACTGTTTTTTATTTTTTGCCTAACTTCTACCAGATATCATACTGTCCTTTCAATAATTATTTTCTACATGGGACATGTTATCAGATGGCATGAAGACATGATGGTGAACAAGAAACAAAGAAAAATTGATTGCATTATTTAATTTGCTTCCTTGTGGTTAAAAAAAATCTTGAAATGAAATTTCAAGGCAATGAGAGTCACTCTCAATTAGAACAGTCACACTGCATATATGATAACAGACCATCTGCATGATGTGTCAATGTTATCACAGCCTTGGGTGATAAGTTAGACAGGTATTAATCTTTACTTCATTGAACAGTGTTTCTCATGAATTCTATATAATTTCATGTTTTTGAAATTTTGTTATAAAACTTTAGCCTACATACCCATACACATATATAAATAGCCTGGTCTTTTCCACACCATGGTTATTTCTTCAATTTTAGAATATGGGAAGATTCCCTTTCTTACACTACCCTTAACTAACTATCTTCCTATTTCCACAGCACACAATGCTTGTTCAAGAATCACTCTGAACCTTGAATTATAATGCATCCATGGTTCTGTACCTCTGTTCTGATGTTCTGACCTGCCTTCTGTAAATTTAATCACTTCCCCTAAAAATGGATATAATAGCACTAAGTACTTTATTTTTCTTGCCTTCAAGCATATAAACATTTTAATGAAAATATTACTATGAAATAATTACATATATTTCTCTTTCTAACTAGATTATAAGTATGGATTATTTTAAACTAAACAAGAGAGGTAACTGCTGGAAATTTAGGGGTCAGGCAGCCTCAGGTTTAAGTTGTCTCTAATATTTACTAGGAATAAGTTACTTAACCCCTCATGGCTCCTTCATGGTTCTTGTTTTTAAAAATGTATAAAACAGAAGGCATGGTATTTGGCTTGTTATTTTATGGTAGCAAAATATATCACACTGAAATATGCAAGACATATTTGATTCATAATGTATGTCCAATAAATGATAACTAATTCTGCTGATACTTCTGCAAGGCTATTATTGTTTTCATAGTAAAAGCTGAAAACTAGGAGATTTAAGAAATATACACTGTAAAGAATGTTCAGTTACTTCCTACTTAGAGATCTTCAGGCAGAAGGATATTACAGATATTATGGAATAATATTCCTCACAGCAAGCTGACCCTCACCTATGCATTGACTTGATCTGACAGACATTGTCAAAGTGTACATGAATGAATTGCAGCTACAGGAAGCCAAGCGGTTCTTCTGAGGAATCAAACCCATGGGAGATAATGAAAACATGCATCACGTGTAACCTTTCAGGCCAACTGTGCAATTGAACATCACAGAAACATAATGGCTTTCCTAGGATGTCAGATTATTCTCCATCCCTACCTACACCTCATTCATCAAAAGGCTCCATGCTTACGGATTCAATCTGCATTCAGCAGTAATATGCTCTGTAACCTGCATCTTCTCTTCAAAACCATCAAGGCCCCAGGAAATTATTGTGCCTGACTGCCATGCTCACCAAGTAAGCAAGACCCCAAGAGCTGAAAACCATGCCTACCACACTATAGAAATTAAAAAAAAAATGAGAGCAGGGAAGTCATGCTAAAAATAAACAGTTTCAAAATTTTCATGAAAAAAAGTCGATGCAATTTGCAACTTCATTTGTTCCCGTGACAGGCAGATAAAATGTTGGTGGTACAAATGCATCAGAACATCTGACACAAATTGAAAGTGACTACACATTCCATTATCCCAAACTCCCCTGGTAATAGAAAATGATTGCTAAAGACGGTTTCCAGTGTGTCTCAGAAACATGAGGCTGTCGATGAGAAACAATACTGTCGATGATCAGGAAAGACATGCGTTCAAAGGGAGAGGAAAACTGCAATGATTTGTGATCCCAGCTTGGGTGTTTTGGTAAATAGCGGTGCAAAAACTTTCATTAAGAGCTATTTCAATATATAAGGAAAACTGTTATTAATGGAATACATTTAAAGCTTGTAGAAAAGTGATTCACGGAGCCATGATTCTTTAACAGAAAATAAAGACTGTGAGACCAGTCAATAATTAAGCCTGCCAGGATGGTTACTACATTTTTATGAAAGAATCTCACACATATTTAAGTGATAGTCTTTGCAGGAAAAAAAAAACCAGTTTTCTAAATTGAAATTAGAAAGCATGAAACATTAGAATTAAGTTTTTATAAAAAACTTCTGAAAGAGAATATTTAAAGTTGGGCTTGGAGAGATGGCTTCACAGCAAAGAGCATTTGCTTTTCAGTACTCACACATGCCTCACACCATCCATAAGTTGAATTCAAGTGGAACAACACTTTCTTCTGGTTTCCAGAAATTTGATTTTAAGTTGAATTATTTTAAAAGGCTTGATGGAGTTCCTGAGTATGATTTTATTTGTTTGTTTTTCTGTTGGTTTCTTGTTAGTTTTATTGTTTGTTTTTTTGTTTTGTTGAGACAGGGTTTCTTTTGTAGCCTTGACTGTCTTTGAATTAGCTCTGTAGTTGTGAATGGCCTTGAACTCTCAGAGATCTGCCTGATCCTGTCTTCTGAGGGCTGGGATTAAAGGCATTCACCATTTCCGCCAAGCTCAAGTATGTCTCTTAATGGTCACTCCCTAGTGACCAGAATAACAGCATAGAGACAAGAGAAATCCACCCAAGCAGCATAGAGAATTAACTGGCAGGACTCTAGAGATTCCAGGGAGGTAGAGGCTGCAGGACACTAGACCCGCACTGAGGGTCTAGGAAATTGGGACTTGAAACTTTTCTATTCAGAATGCTGGCTTTACATCTTTCACCTTCCTTCCTGTTTGGTAGCTTATTCCATTATAGCAGCATCTCTTCTGTGTTGACAGTCACAGGAATCAGAACACCCAGGCTATGCTACTATACTCAGAAGGAACAAAAGCTACCTGAAGTTTATCATATGAAACACTGCAGAAGAAACTGAATTGATCAACCAGGTTCATTTACCCACCCAGACAATCACTGGTTAGGATGTTGGATTATTAAGTGATCTAAGCCTAGGCTTAGAAGATAGGTATCACATGGGCTTCTGGAAAGATGAGAAATTGAGTTGTAATTCATAAACATTTCAGGGTTAGAGTTGGGCAAGTCTCCCAAAGAAGGATGGGAGGAAAATGCTATAAGCAGCAGATTATAAATGCATCAAGCATGGTCAGGAATAATCAAGAACTCTGGGAAACAATAAGCTTATATTATTTTTATTATTAAACATATGTTTATGTTTTTAAACACTCATCATAATCTTTTTTATTCTCAATAAATATTAAAGATGTGAAATTGTTCAAGATGACATATATGTCAGATTCAAATATATCTCTAAGATTTGGGTATGAATATTAAAATTTTAAAATGGTATTGTCATTTTAATGAAGCCACTGGCCTAATTTGAAACAAGAGATAGCACCAGTGTGGTTAACACTTTTCCTTCTTTTTTCTTTGAGGAAAATGCAATGTTTCTAACTTTAATGTGCAATCGGCAGGCCCAATAGGCATAGTATTTTATAAAATTAAGCGTGTAATAATTTCTTCCTTTATTTATACTATGGCACAGAGATGGGGAGAAAGGAAGAGAGAAACTGGGAGAAAGAGAGAGAGATTCCTCAGCAAACATATTTGAGTTAATATCTTTTCTCAGACTTGTTAATTAAACCCACTGAAAAACAAGGCTGAATTACTGTACTTCTCCTCATCCAACAATATTTCATCAGATAAGTAGATAACACTAGAAGTTCCAGAATATTGATATTATTTTTACTGTTGCTTCATGTTTCTTTATGCATTAGGCAACAGTAAAACTCCCGTGTGTTGGGTCCATGTACCATGTCTATTTTGTTCATTGTTGAATCAGCAGTGGATAATTAAGCATTTGGTAGAACAGGTAAACAATGAACAATTTTAAAAGACTGGGTAGATTGAAATACTAATATCAATATAGAATTCATTTAACTAAATGTTATTGTAAGAATATTTCATTGAATTTAAATACATATACAAATTTAAATAAATATAGGACCCCATATTTGGCATTTCCTTATTTTTACATATCACCCTAATGTGTGCTCACCTTACGTTGCCTAACTTTCCATTTACTTGATATGGACACTCATACACTCACACTTTTTTATCTAGAAGTTTCCTGATATTATATTATCAGTAAATCCCTTTGATCCTCCTTATGGTAGGATCTTCACCCCTCACATAACTATAATGCAATTTGACCATTTCCCTTATTATCTTTTACTATTTTAGTGATTTGATTACCAGCACCTTGAACTGTAGAATCTATCTTAAAATATATCTTCATTTCTTTGGAAACTAACAGAAAAAATAAAATGCATTCAGTATAATGATTTTTATCCTACTCCTATCTTTGTTAAATCTGTCCTTACAACCCCCCCCACAGACACACAGGTCACATCAGAGAGTCTTCACATTGTGGGGATAGCAGCAAGTCTGATAGGAATGAAGTTTAGTTAATTGGGAAAAGACAAAACTAGATCCTGAGAGACACCGAATTTATCAAAGCAAAGGAAAATTTGTTCAAAGATTCAGGGGTTATTTTGGGGAAGCAGAAGGGGTTAAAAAACGAAAAGAGAAATGGCAAATTTTTTACCTGTTCAAAATTATGCAAATGGAAAGGGGGATAATAAGAGAGAAAAAGGGCAAATAAGGCAGGTAATATGGCATAGGTAGAGTAATATGACAAGGTATAACTAACAATAAAGACAGTTAAAAAGTCATAGGGAAACCTACAACTGTAGAAGCTACACACACACATACACACATAATATATATATTCCTTATAAGGGAAGAAAATAAAATGCTTCTCCCATACAATACAAAATAACAGATAAAGCAAACAAAAATACCCTTAGTGCTTGATATTGAGTATCTTCCTTTTGTGTTATTAGATTTTAGAACCTCAAAGAATCCTCATCCAATCCAAAAGACCCTCACCCAAACATTATAGAATATTGTCATTGCTCCTACTTGCCCTCATTAACTTGATGCTTTGACCTTATTTGCTAAAGATACCATTTATGTGAATCACTGGACATGAAGACGAATCTAGCTGGTACCTACCTACCTTATAGTCTCATTTCTACTGCCTAATTTCCTTAGGATTAGATGATTTTTTATGTTTAATATGAGATAAAATAAAATCTAACAACCTTATCCAGTTCTGATATCTGAAAGCCACAATAATGAATAGACTAGCAAGATATATCACTGGTGTAAAAGTACAAAAAAATTGCTATGGAAGTGAAAAAAATCACCTTCTTGGATTTAAAGTCTACCCCACAAGACCTAATCTATTCTAGCTAATATTAACTGTGCACCCAGATGGTCACTCACTAGTTCACGGGTCCTGAGGGAGAATCTACTACTATTACTCTGTAAAATGGAAAGGTTTCTTGTCTTCAAAATCATAGATTAGCATATCTCTTGCCTTTCATTAGAGAAGATTCTGTTTACAATACAGTGTGTTTAATATAAAGATCCACAGAGGGTCCTCATATAGAAAATAAGAGACTGTGAAGCATTTGGGATGATATGGTGTGACAGAAATATCATCTACCCTACACCCAAGTCTCAGAGATGATGGTAGAAGCAGGTTCAGAAAGCCTGTGAGAGCCAGAAAAATGAGAATCTTTAAAGAAACATTATTTTCTGGACACAACCAGGCTGTTGAACACATGAACTCGTGGCAGTGGTGATTGGGCATGGCAGGAACAAGCCCTGTACAAGATCAAGCCACGCAAATACCACTATGGACCGTGGAGGGACTCACGAAATCCCACCCGTACATGGAGAGGCTATTGACAACTGATGGCTAAAGAGGGAGGAAGGAGAGTAAAGTTTTTTCAGGTAGATGGTCCCTGAATGGCTGTCCGTGAAACAGTAGGTGGTCATACACACATGCATTTACAGACAACACTGTATGGACCCCGTGAGATTAATAAAAGGGCAAAGAGCACAGGAAGTTGGGAAAAAAGTGGCAGGTGAAAGGGTAAGAATTGTAGGGTTGAAATGGGGTAGAGTTCATCAAAACATATCATGTGTGTATGAAATTATCAATTAAAAAATTTTTTTAAATTGTGTAAGTGAAGTCTGCCAGGATTTATGTTGTACTGTAAATTTCCTGGAAGATACATCATTCATGTTACATTTCACAATGTTTTTCTAATGAAACTTTTGCTCAAATTATTTATGATATATTTTATGCCATTGGCGATTTCATCTGTCTGCTCCATCTCTTACCTGACATTTAGCAACTTACATTAACTCCATGGCACATAATATATGACTGCACAGCAAGACTCTGTCTCAAAAATAAAAAAAGTAGGATCAAAATTGAAAGGACATGATGAAGAAGAGAGACATTGTTCTAAGAAAATGCCTTATTTGAATATATAAGACAAATAATCCGATTAACAAGTGTCTAAAATTTAAGGATGCACCTGGGGTTCTAGAGTCCTAATAATTGTATTATTCTATTTATTTGTGATACATGATTGGATGAGTGTGCGAAGTCTCTGAACTACAGATTTTCATCCATATTACTGGGTTTAAGTTCACAGCAATTGAGAAGAAAAATGAAATAAACGATGTTATGGTGCTAGATAAATATTTACCTAATGAGCAAATACTTGTTTTATAATTAAAAAGAAATGGCATGGTTATTAGATACTTATTTCATTCAAATTATATCCCTTTTTGGAATTTTAAAGATCTTAGAATCAAGGTAGTTAATAATCTATCCAACGTTGTCAAGTTATGAGCATTAGGATTACAACTGGAATGCACCAAAAATTATTGAAAATAAGATATTGTAGTAGCAATTGCTATAAACATTATACTAAAAAGGTACACATAACAAAATGTGACATATGTGTAGAATTATTTTTTATTTGTGTTAATGTTGGGGATCACGATTTCAATAGAATTTTAAAAAATGCAAATCGTGGATCATACTTGATGTCAAGCAGACAATTACCACGACCAGTTTTTATCTGCTTAATCACCAAAATTAAAAGAAGGGCATGGTTTTAGATAATTGGCATTATCACCGATAATATGTTCAAAGGGTTGAGAAATTTTTTGTTTGTTTAGAAAACATTGCTAATCACATTGAAGCCTCTGTGGAATAGGAAAAAATATATCTTAATGGAGTTCTGTGAATTTCTGAAAACAATTCTAGACTTTAGAAAAAAAATAATCCAAAGATTTCAGACTTAAGAGGTAGAGGTGGTGTGATTCAACTCGCTCAGTAGCAGCCTTGCCTAACAACCATCAAATAACTGAGGATGTCGGGGCCTTTACAGATTCGCTATAGAAAACTAAGGCCATTTGCATCTGCGACAGGTGTTTGTTTACAGTTTTAAGGGATAATAATACTTAAAAATAAGATTCTCTGACAAAGTTTGTGCAAATGGCCAACTGACATCTGACATAACTTAAGTCTTACTTCACAATATGGAACTTGACACTTTCTCAAATTTTGCACTACTATTGCACTATCATGTCCTGCAGGCAGGACCCCATGGCAGATTAAAGGGGTTTTTGTGGCTGGTTGGGTGTTTATGTTCACAGAGTAACTTCCTGTTCCGAAGATGCTAGAATGAAGGTGTATCTATGTAGACACGAGCTCAACTTCTTATCCATATTCAATGAGTTATTTAGCCACATTTTGAAAAGCAGAAAAATGAGCCAGAGACTTTGGAGATGTACATGGGATCACATCCATGGACGACTAAAGTGTTTCAAAAGGCCCCATTCATGTGTAAGGGAACAGTGGGAAGTTAAGTCCCCAAGCACATTTCAGATGGAATCTTATGTTTGAGGTGATCATCAGCCTATCCCAAGATCTCAGGAACTGGTTCCCTAGACCAACAGCTCTGTAGGTTTTAGAATGGGAAAAGCTTTCTTATTCTCACCAAGTGGGGATGGCTGTATCTCAGGTCCAGGATTTCTGGCGACTAAGCATTCTTGAGGGGTCCTGCACTACGTCTGCAGATGAGAAGGAGTAGTTATTCAGAATGCCGTTGACCAGATGCACCCTGATTAAGAGAGAGTTAAAGCAAGTCACTGGTAGAGAACTCTGTTATCTTCTTTGTTACCACCTCCTACTCAATCCTGGTTACCTCAGCCCTAAGACAAGCCCTTAGGGTTTGCACACAGCAGCTTCTCCAAATGCCCCGGGCTTCGCTGACTGCAGAACCGAGGGTGGGAGGAAAGTTTCCATCAAAACAGCACGGGTACCAAGGGCTGCATCACTTAGTCATTAAATGGAGAAACAACACCCCCGACACACACAGCTTTCACTACCTTATTTCTGCTTCTTTCCTTCAACTAATTCCATGTGTCCACCTGTCTCTTTCATTTCCCAGTCTGTGAGGATAACTTGTAGCTATAAATGAAATCATTATAAAAACTAAATGACCGAGTACCAACTTCACTCTGAGAAAAATGTCATGGATTTACTATGCAATTTCAAAACAAGAGCCAGGATTTTAAGCATTAAGTTCGCTTAATCTTGAATTTGCCTCACACTTCTGTATTGAGTAATGTTAAACACTGGACATAGGTCAGTCACTATGGGGGTTGTACTATCTGATCTCATAGGCCATATACTAGCAGTAAGTCTGCCATTTAACTGTGGGGATGAGGAGTTTACATCAGCCTGGTTTCACATGAGATTAGTTGCATTATTTGTGGTTGTATAGTAATAGTTGTCTTTCCTATGTTTAATGTTTATTATATGCCAACATTATTCTCCCCACTTTGCATGCATAAGCTCATTTAGTGACTTCTACATGGCAAAGCTGACTTTATTTTTGCTGTAAATGTTTAGTGGTTCTTCTGTAGCTAAGCAACAAAGGACTTTAGAGTGTCATGAGGAAGAAGAGGTCTCTGGAAACTGTGTGGTTTCAAACCCCTTTAATCCCTGCACTCAAGAGGAAAAGGCAGAGACCCTGTGAGTCCCAGGTTATCTTGGTAAACATAGTGAATTCCAGGTCATCCAAGCTAGCTACATAGCGAATCTTTGTCTCAAAAAGTAACAAACAAACAAACAAACACAAACTATATAAATTCAACATCATTGGAAATAAAATCTTAATGGGAGAACACTATTTTTTCAAAATACATCATAGAGAAAAACGTGCTAAAAATAGTATATAGAACTGAGGATGTAAGGGGGGAAATCGTCAGAGGGAAAAACTGTATCCCAAGATTTATTGTCTTGCTCCAAAAGGAGAAGATGGGGCTTGCTGGGTACTCTTCTTACTTCTCTTTGTCAGAGGGATGGGCATGGTGGTCCTCAAAATTGACTGTTCCCCATAACAGATGACACAATAGACTCTGCCTTCAATGTGCCCTGACACTTCCCCTCGTGTTCTTTAGAGTTTCTCTAAACATATGTAGGAGAGAATATAGAAATCATTTTGTTTCAAACAAAGAAAACAAGTTATTAAGCTGCTTCCTTAAGACATGACATAAACTTCTAGATTATATCACACAGCTCCGTGTCAGGCCTCTACCGTCCTCCTCTTCTGCCACCACCACTCCTCAGTATGCTGTCGTCACCATTGCCCAGTTCCAAATATCACAGTGACCTAGAGTATTTATCTCTATTCTGTGTTGTGAGAGTCTTACATACTGCATTACAGAGGTCCGATAAGTAATTATGAAATCATAATTTTGTGTTGACAGAAAGTAATCCCTAGTGAATTATTTAGATAATCAAACTATTCTATTGAGGGAAACTTTTGCACAGTTTACACGGATGCCAGGTGTCAGTCAACTGTCTATAAGGTCATCCTCGTGGCTCTTCCTTTAAATAATTTTGTGTCTCCTAACAAGAACCCGATAATTTCTTTCCTTGGAGTAATCTCTTTGTTCTCCTTGTGTTTCAGAATATCCAGAGGCACTTGAGTTTTTCAAAACTCTGAATCATGCTCAGAAAAATGTTATTTACAGAGTAATTGGCAAAGCCATGTCAGCGCAAGGGTGGCAACTCAACTTCTCAGTGCAGACTTATTTGGTTAATCGCAATTTGGCAAGCTGGCATGTTTAAGGTTAATGAGAAAATTTATTTTCAGTGACACACCAAGCATTTAGGAGACCAAGTTGCACTAATAAGGAACTACATGTTACACATACTGCATAGACCCTGAAAATTTTCTTTAGGAAAAAAAAGGCAAATGGAATGCTTTGTTTAACTCTAGATTAGAAGAGAAGGGGGGCACAGCTTATTATTATGAATATTTTATCATACATAATTTCTCACATGAACACACTAGAATACTCAACAAATTATTTGATGTTTCCACTGTTTCTGGCTCATAAGGAAAATAACAGCTGGAAATACAGGCTGACCCAAATGTATGAAGGGGTCTTTTCCATTTTGCTTTGTAGGAAAGTACAAAACAGAATTTAAATATTTTTCCAAAAATAACCGTTTACATCATTGATTATACCAAGAAAATATCATCTGTCCTCAAAAAAACCCATCATTTTAGAATAAACTACCACTTCTGAATACTGAGATATGGCTCATTCCAAACAGCATTCAAACAAAGAACCAAATAACCTTCAATTCAGGTCAATGGGAAAGCAAAAACTAATGAATGAACGTTTGCTAAATAAATATTAGGAGCACTTATTGTCTGTCAGGCACAGGTAAGAGGCTGCAGGAAGTACATGGTATTGCACAATTGCTGTCTGGAGACACATGCTGAGCAGTGGGAAGTAGCTGCTGCATTTCCAGTAGGCCAAGGTTAGGACACTTAGGACTGAGAAGCTCTGTGGTTAGCCTGTTGTAAATGAATGCTGTCAAGATCAGACATTTTGTTCCTGTTGAGCAAACTGTGTCTACATTTAATTAATTCTGTGAACATCTTCACATCATCATAAGTTCTTCCTTATGGGTCAGAAGGCCTGGTAGTCATGAATCCTGGTAATTTAAAGAAACATATAGAAATAATGCTCATGTCTTGTATTTGTTGCTAATAGACTTGCTTGTCATCCATTATTCTAGTATGCGAACAAAATTGATTCAAAACAAAGAAAAAATGTATATGTAGAAAGAGATTTGAGATCTCGATGATGAAGAATCTGGACACGAAGCTGAAGTAAGTTAATGTTTGTAGTCTGCCTCCTTGGTTTCATTACATCATTTAAATGTATCATCTTATGGATTCCCGCCATGGATGTGTACTAGAAAGACACATGCAGGCTGTCAGAATGGCCTGTACCTAAGTCCTATGTCATGTATTCTGATTCAGTAGGTCATGGACTGGTATCTTTAAGAAACTTCATGGAGACTTTGACTTGCAGTCAGACAGGTTTGAGTTCGTGGCTTATCTGATTTGATTATCTGAAGTATTCCTTGGAAATAGGTTTTATTCACATCTCAGGGACTTTCATAGATTTTGCTTACAATGCTTCTCCTAAAGAACATCCTTGGAAAACACTTCTTTAAAAATATCTCCTTTATGCACTGGTTCTACCCAGAATATTCAAATTACAATAAGAAAATTACACACATACCTTTAATTTGTCATATCATTGCTAAACAGCTTTTCAATTCTGCTGCATATATAGTTCTCTTGACAAGTTGATTCTGAACTCCATAATAGCATAGACTATTTAAGCAACTTTAAGCCTTAAATTACATTACATTCTCCAGACACTTAGGAGCACCTACTTTAGTAACAATAATGATGCCTGTGCTTATGCTGCACCATTGTGTCCCAAACCCTGGAAACACGAATTGATTTAGGATCCCTAATAACCAAGTGAAACTGATGAGACAATTGCTATTCTCCATGTTTACAGATTGGAAAATGAGACAATTGCTATTCTCCATGTTTACAGAAGGGCACATAGGACCGAAGTTATTTGACGCCATTCTGTCCTTGGGATGGATGTGTTGATATCATGCCCATATGGCAGAATTAAGTGCTTGATTCACAGGTTAGAGGAGGGAGACACTTCTAATTGCAATAGTTTTTTAGTGTTGACCATCTATATTGTTTAGGTTGTTGCCTTTACCATAATCACACTGAGAATGATATGTGAACTTTGAACAATAATATGTGTCTGTAATACATATATATGTGCATGTATATATGTATATGTATACTACATCTGTATATACAAGTGTGCTTCTCTGTGCAGGCCCATGCTTATGTGACCTCCAGATATTTTGTTTCACTATGTCTTCCTAAATTGCTTTTTCACATTATATTTTAGGAAAGAGTTTCTGAAAGAACCTGGTGCTTCTGATTAGCTCTGACTGTCTATGTAAGAAGTTCCCCAAATCCTGCTGTCTCTGGTCTCAAACACTGGGATTGTAAGCATGTTCTGTCATTCCTGGGTTTATTTAGGAATTAGAGTCCTCATGCTTGTGAAGCAAATCTTTTTGTACACTGTTTATAAAATGTTCTATGCCATCTTCTCAGGTCCTGAAGAATCCTTCTGAAACCCATACCTGGATAGGATGGATCTTCTGCATGGAAGATATTTGTGCTGAATGAGGGGGCCAGAGGTGTGCGTTGAGCCATTGTCCTGTGTGTACCTTCAGTTGAAAACCGATGATGTAAGCCACCAATGCCAACATCTGTTGACATGCTGACTTGCTGCTGAAAACAACATGGAGTGCATTTGTTCACATTTCCGGATTACTTAAAAATAAGTAGCAATGGGAGTTATTAAATTGAGCAATCTGGGTTCCAAGTAGCATTTATATACTTTTTTTTCTTGGATGCCTTCTTTAAAATTAAATTTTTAATAACCTTTAAGCCTTGCAGCCTTGAGGGAATAATTTCTTTCACAGTAGTTCAAAGGTTTAATTTCACAGTAAAGCTTTTGAAATATGGCATTATCCCCTTTGTTCTAGAAAATTACTGTTTAAGAAAATCATTTTTCAAAGTAATGATTGTAATGAGAAAAAGATATGAAGCTCAACTTCAGAAGAAAAAAAATACTGATAACCTCGTCTGTGATGTCCTCTTGTGAGTATTTCCCTTGTGGTTTCTAATTTGTAACAGTTTGAGAAATGTTTGGAATGGTAGTCTCTGCTCAGTGATACAGGCAGAGCTCAGGCCTAGGAGAAGGGAGGGCAGTAGATACAGACATAAAGGAAGCTATTAAGTCTCTTATATAAACACAACGCAGTATGTCTTTACTCCTGCTGTTCGTGTGTTTCTTGCAGTGCTATTTCCAAATGCTGTCTGGGGAGTTCTGGAGCCATTTCCTCAGAAATTAAAGTTGAGTGTGCAGCTTGCAACGGAAATGGTAGAAATGGCTTGTGTTTGGGGTCAGAGAGACGGCTCAGCACTTCAGAGCACTTGTTGCTCATGAAGAAGATCCGAGTTCACTTCCTAACACCCACGAAGTGGCTAACAACCATATGTTACTCTAGTTTGAGAAGATCCAACATCCTTTTAGTACCTCCACAGGCATATGACACACACATGGTCTACATACATATGCAGGCAAAACGTTTATACACATAAAATAAATGAATCTAGAATAAGAAAAATATAGATTATGTGTAGACTTATTCAACAGGAAGTGGGAGAAAACTAACAGAAACTGAGTACCCAAATTTCACTGGAGAGGGTATCTTTGAATATATATACATATTCAAATATATATATATATGTGTGTGTGTGTGAGTGTTAAAAGTATTAAAGGAGGAACTTAGAAAAATGAGATATATTAGAGACAGTGAGAAGGAGACTAAGAAGCATGCATGTTACATCTATGGCTATAAAACTCAAGGAAAAATCATTAAAATTCCCTTAGTTTGTCTGCACATGAGAAATGGGTGCAACATTAGCAACATTATGCCAGCAATATCCCCAAATAAGCAAAGCAGAAAGACTGTAAACAAGCTCTGAGAACTCTGTCCTGCCATGCTGCAGACCACCATGAAGGCCACCTTGGGGGTATCTGCTTGTGTGATTGTGTGACTGCTAACGCTTAGAGCTTTCCAACATGACATTCTTTAATCAAAAACTCGATTTAGATACTTTCCACAAGCCCATGCCCAGACCTGTAGTGATGGGATTATATTATGCTTGCCAGATACTTATCATATGTGTGTTGAAATTTTAAACTGACATTTCTATTTATGCATTTCTGTATTCATTAAAGTAGCATGAGGACCTACAAATGTAAGATAATCACCTGCTTAAGGTCAATTTAATCTAGAGGTCTGATGAAAGAATACCATGAGTGATTCGTGGTAATGTGGGTCAGATGTCCTATTGATATACAGCACTCTGCTCTCGAAGGTCTGCGCCATTTGACTCTAGGTTATGACCAACAGGAGCTAATTTTGAGCCCCTGCCACTCGCTATGCTCATAAGTGCTCAGCAAGTAATATTATTTCTAAAATATCCCTGTAACTCCAAGAAGTTAGTGCTATTAAAAGCATTTGGGGAGAACAGATTTGGAAGTGTAAAGGAAGTTTTTCAATGAAAACACTGAAGTCAAGATTTAAAACTAGGTTTCTCTGATTT
This sequence comes from Ondatra zibethicus, assembly GCA_004026605.1. NCBI lineage: Eukaryota > Metazoa > Chordata > Mammalia > Rodentia > Cricetidae > Ondatra > Ondatra zibethicus. Next base: position 44,616 of record PVIU01011795.1, on the reverse strand, counting down.
ATTAATTTATCTGTTCAGCAAAATTTACTAAGTTCTGTCAGTCAGATACCATGCTGGGTCTCGAGAAAACAGTAGTGAACAACATTGAGCTAGTCATCATACATGCAAACATTATTTAGCAGCATGCATGAGGACATTAAGCATTGAAACAATTAATTATAGCAAATTATATACAATAATTGAAACATATTTAATTACGTTTAAAAAAATACTTCTATGATCCAAGATAAAGGATTTTGCTTATATTATTACTGTTGTTATCATCATCATTATTATTGTATGTGTGCAAATGTGTGATGTGTGTAGATGGTATATCCATGCCACAGCATACATGTGCATGTCAGAGAAAAAATTCATGAAGCTGGGCCCCTTTCCCCACTTTTGTGTATGCTCCAAGGAATGACTCAAGACCTCGGACTTGTAAGACAAAGACATTTACCACTGAGCAAATTGTCTGCATTCATGTTCTTTTTATTTAAAATTATAGATACAAAAGATTGTAAGAGTGAGAGGGGTTTAATACCTCCAAGGAAAAGCTGGTTTCTAAATGCAGCAGGACTAGTACACATATGAACTCATGGAGACTGTGACAGCATGTCCAAGTCCTGCATGAGATTAATCCAAACACAATCTCGGAGTGATGTTGGAAGTCCTGTCGCTTTTTTTTGGCTAATGAATAAAGAAGCTGCTTGGGCCTATGTCACGGGAGAATAAAGGTAGGTGGAAAAACTAAACTGATTGCTGGGAGAAAGAAGGTGGAGTCAGTGAGACTCCATGTAGCTTCCACCAGAGAAGACAGATGCCAGAACTTTGCTGGTAGGCCACAAACTTGTGATGCTACATGGATTAATAGAAATGGGTTAATTTAAGATATAAGGGCTAGCTAACAATACATTTAAACTCTTGGCCAAAGAGTATTGCAATTAATATAGTTTCTGTGTGATTATTTTGGGAGTCTGGGTGGCTGGGAAATGAACGAGCAGCATCTGCCAATACGAGAGTGGTACAGGGGAAGTGAACACAAAGTCCTACCATTAATCATGAAGATATTTTTGACTGATACTTGCTAGGAGAAGAAAATTATGTTTTCTCCAAAGACATGCTGCTGGTATAAAAACCAACTGACTCCAAGTTTCCTTAGGCTTTGTTTGTCATTTTGTTTTTTTTTGAAAGAAATATGAAATTGGGTGTACACAGAGGGGGTAGTATCTGAGAGGAACTGGGGGAGGAGAATAATATGATCAAAATATATTGTATGACAATATTTTAAATAACTTTAAAAAATACATGTAAATTATCTGCTTTCTGATAGACAATTTAATGAGATAGCATGACATATTGGATTTTTTTCTTTTTGTCTTCAAAAATTTGTTATTTATTTCAAGAGAGGGTTTTGATGTATCCAGTCTTGTCTTGAATTAGATGCATAGTCCTGCCTTTTCCTGAATGATGAATCTTCCCAGTTCACCCTCCTGACTGTTAGAATTGCAGGTCTGTGCCCCAATCCCTGACTCTGCAATTCATTTTTTAATATTTTTAGAAATAACTTACATTTTAATGTTAAGTATAGTGGTTCTATTTAACTGTGACACTGTATTGGTCTCTCTCTCTCTCTCTCTCTTATAACCAAATGGTTCTGAGTTGGCTTCTAATATGCCTTTGGAGTAAATGTCTTTGCAGTTATGAGAACTAGGTTTCATGGATTAATATATTTCTGTCTTGGTGTAATTATTTTTTCTTTAAATAATTTCTAATATCCAAACTAAGGGACCCTATTTGAGTGAAAGTTTTGTGAACCATGATGCAAGTGAATATAAAATATCTCAATCACAAAGGGAGACATCATGTGACAGTCTCATTTTCTCTCCCCAGGGATCACTGCATTTATGTGCCTATGAGTTTTATCTTTTACAATATAATTACAATTATAATTACAGAATTCTCTCACATTCTCAGAGTTTTCCTAGCTTATTTTCAGCTGGTGGCAGTTAGTTGAGAAGTTTGAGTAATCAGGGCAACCCTTTTACTGCTGAACTTTAGCAAGTAAATGGTCCTACGGGATGCTTTTGGAGTGTAATAATTCTGGATAATTATTTTTATGATTTCATCATGTGGGGGTGGGGTCAGAGGTTGATAGACCTGTCTGATGTTGAAACAATTCATGTAAATTATTTAGGCAACCCTCACAGTGATAAGAAGTCTGTGCCTTGTTCTCAACAAATAAATCACGACCAGTCTTAAATTGATATCTTGCCACTCAGAATTTGTCTGATCTTTTATAGCTTCATTTTCCTACCCATAAAACGAAAAAAAATGCCCAAAATATCTCTGTGAGAAAGATTAAATTAGTAAATGTAAATATAACGGCTTTCTCAATAGGAAACATATGTCATCTGATAAATCTCCTGGTTCAGCTGCATTTCCTTCATTTCATCTGCTTCTACGTAAGTTCTATACCTGGCTTGAAAATAGCCTAGGACTGGAGGCATTCCTGACATTGTACACTTTCAGAAGTGGACATAAAAGATAAAATACTAAGGAAAACCATGTATTTCATACGTAATTTTCCAAATGTGTAAAGGAGAAGAAGCAAGCAGGAAAGGAAGAAGGTAGAAGACAGGAAGGGAAGGAGGGGGGGAAGGAAGGAAAAAATTAAGGAAGGAAGGAAAGAGGAAGTGGGGGAAGAAGAGAAGAAAGATTGAGTCCCTAAAGTATGGACCAACTGTACACTCAGTCTGGGATTCACCAAGTTTACTTACCTTGGTGTAGTGTACAGTTTAGGGTTAGGCATTTGTCAGTGATGGTATCTGGTTCTGGGCTTTGGAAAATATAGTCACTACTGTAGGGCATATAGCAATTAAAATGCAATGCAGGAGACAGTGGAAGAAATGACACTGAATTCATTAACATTTGCAGCATATTAGTATGGGACATGTTATCCAGGGCAAGAGACACAAAAGACAGGGAAGCAGTGATGGAACATTAGCTTCTAAAGAGGTGGTGGAGGTGCCTTTAAGGATTGCCTCTAAATTTCTAAGAAAAGAGGAAGAGAGAGGAGGGAAAAAGAAATAGCTTCTCTGATAAAGCAGAGCAGCCAGCCAGCCTCTGCCTGTTTTGCAATTTTCAATACACAGTCCACTTTCACACTTCAATAATTCATTTTCTAAGCACTTAGAATCCAGAAAACTGCTTCCACTGATGTAGCTGAAATTCCAGGAACAGAGTTTAGTAACCAACATCTCCACTCATCTCATCTCATTCCCCAGTAAACTGTGTCAGAAAATGTGTAAATAGTAGCAAGCAAACAACCGCCCTGATGGCCATCTCGGGAGGGGGCCCCGGTTTCATTGCTTTCTACATTTGGTGATTCTCAGAGATAACCACATTTGATAACAAAATGCAAAATATTCTAAAATTAAATTCCCTTGTGCTGTCATAAATTCTTCCCATTCAGCGTATAGTCAAAGTTGCGGACGTGGAGGGACTGATTTGCCCTCAGGCTGCTCTGGGTGGCTCCTCTCCCTATGTGAGATGCTAGTGGTCCCATTTCATAGACAAGAGTTAAGATGAAGCCGATGACTGTCCTCGGGTTGAGTTGAAATAGAACTTTGAGGTCTCCTGTCTTTACCTTTGACCCGTAGAAAAGTAATTTCTACAAAATATATTAGAGGATGGACCCTAAAACACTTAAATTCCCTACCAAAATCATGAATAAATTGCTACGTATCCAAGAAAAATAGTGAAAATGTTAAAATCGTTATACACTCTCAGAGTTTCACCTACGGTAAAAACTCATCAAGTCTCTTGAGCTATTGGAAACTATGGTCATCTGACATAGCCACAGTATGGATTTAATGGGTTTTCCTGTGCTTGGGTATTGAAAAATGACTTTGATGCCAATTTGCTAAGAGCATCCTCTAGAGATGTCATATTTCAGCAGTCTTGAATTTTAGGAACATAAAACAAATATTTAGAAAGTGATGCTCACCCAGTATACAACCACTATTTCCATGACCTAAGATATTTGTTTTCAAAGAAACAGAAGAAATTCGCTCAGTATTTTATTTAATGATATTCAGGGATTATAAGCAGCAAGGACAATTCACTATGCTTTTTTGTTCTAGTATACCTGTACAACAGATGGAGCTGATGCTTCATGAAGATGCTGAACCCACTGTTGTATGAGCTGGAACTATGAAGGCCACCATCATTAAAGAGGCCTTAAATAAATGCACCAACCAAAGCAGATTTACCAAGAAAGAATTTCAAGATAAACTAACAGCTATTATGAATCAGTTTGGACTAGATCTTCAAACATGTAAACTATCTATCTTATTTATTATCTGTCTCCAGATGAAGCATTGATATGATTTTTCTGATTCTTACAGTTTCACAGATAAAAACAGCTCAAGAAAGGTCAAAGAAACCATTGACGTAGACAACAATGTCTTTATCTATGTGATCTCATAACTTTCCAGATTTCCAAAGCAGAAATCCAGAGCTTGGGCAAGCTAATGAGCCTGCATGAGGTCCTACAAGAACTGACATACAGATCTCCTGGACAATAAAGAAAAGCTGCCTTTGTCCTTTACTGACATGTTGAACATCTGGGAAGAACAAAACAAATGCTAGAATCCTAAAAATGTGTCAGTCACCCCTGGTCATACAGAGCATCTGATGTTCATCAGATAAATCTGAAATGAAGACAGACGGTGGTGGCACAGGCCTTTAAGCCCAGCACTTGGGAGGCAGAGGCAGACAGATCTCTAAGTTTGAGGCCAGCCTGGACTACAGAGTGAGCTCCAGGACAACCAGGACTTCTCAGAGTAATCCTGCCCCCTAAAAAAAAAATCTGAAATGAGAGCCACAGTATCAGTGGAAATGTGACCACCCTGAATACGTGCTTCTTATTTAGACTACAGTCTTGTTAAACGCAGACAATCTTGATCTTCGCAAGCTTAGAACCGAGTGTCAGCTACAGTTTTGTGGATGAGAAATGTGGGACACTTCCAAACAGGCCCATGAAAACCACAGGAATGATGCCTCAGTGGCTCTATGACAGCTGGCTGCAAGAGGAAGCATGATCTGAGATGTTGGATACGAAAGATATTGACTGCTAGCTGAACTCTACTGTTCCACTACGGGAGGGGGGGTTCCCCAGCACAGCTACCTACTCTCTCCCCAGCTCTGCTGATTGGTCAATAAATGAATAGGAAACAGATTATGAGATGTGCATCACATTTTTGAATACATGGAAAAAATCTACATAAGTCAAACTTTTGCAGGAGAGCAAAATACCATAATAGCCTGAATTCCACTTCTCTTTAGAAAATAATTATGAGGTAATTTTAGTCAACAGAGCAAATCAAAGAGAAGGGCTGTTTTCTAATTGTGAATGGATGTGCTTTTTTGTTTGCTGATAAACTCATAAGTGTACAACATTCATGAAAATGAAAAGAATTAGAAATCGCTTTGAAGGGTTCAATGTGGACATATACATTCACACACACGCACAGGCAGGGAGAGAGAAGAGAAAAATAATATTTCAAAAATTATGGTGTGTTTAACAGAAAAGTTAAAAGAAAAACTTTTAAAAATTGCATATTTTGAGTAAGGCTTAATAATTCAACTTCAATGTCAAATTTACCTGAAGGTGAAAGGTGAAACTCTCTCTCCTTTTGCTCTCTCCTCTCTCTCTCCTTTCTAACATCCCACCCCCACCCCCTCTCTCTCTCTCTCTCTCTCTCTCTCTCTCTCACACACACACACACACACACACACACGCACATACACACACACACACACACACACACGCACGCACGCACACCTGGAAAGCAGGAGATATTTACCTATAAACCTTCTCTTCGGGATTCATTAGGCTTCCTCTGCTAACACCTGATAGCTTGGTTCTTTGTGTTTTAAGGTAAGTAAATGGTAAACTCATGATTACTAAGTTGCCTATTACTTGACACTTCGCAGTATGCCAGTGTCCCTGGTTCCTCTCTCTTTCACCATGACTGGCACCATCTGATTTTTTTCTTCCTAGGTTCAGTGACTTTTGGGTCTCCTCCGCTTGGCAATCTCCCTCAAGGCTTGACCCATTGGGGAGTACTCTTTCAGAGAAGATTTCAGTATCTCAGTCCCTTACACAGTTTCCCAACACATAGAACTTTTCCTTAGTGGAGTTTCATCCTTGAATTTATGTCTGGGATCCTATTGTCGTAGATAAGAAATGTATCTTGTACTTTAAAAACAGACTGTATTTTCTGTTACACTCTTATGCAAAGGCCACGCTCTATTTAAATCTTACAACGAGAAAGGGAACATGAACATGCAAGTCTGGTAACAGTGTGAATTGAGACATGAAGAGAGGAGTCAAACACACAAAACATTTTCTTGAAGGCTGGAAAAATAGATCAAGGGAGACAGCAAAAGATTTGCTTCAGTGCTTGAGACCTCGTTTCTTGCCAAATTCAAGACATACAAACAACAATATTGACTTTGTAAGGTCAGAGTTACTGAGTTTTAAACAAAATGACATCAGTGGAAGGAATATTTTCAATGCATGTCAAGAAAGAAAATCACGTTTCTCAGGGGACAAAGCTCTAGCTTGCAAGTCACTCACATTTTAATCTGTAGACACAGACCACTGAATTTTCCAGCCATCTCTAAGGTAACAGGGGAAGATTTTATGAAGAATCTACAGCATGTCAGTTATTATATTCAAGTAATTAATTTAGTCATTACTAAAGTTATTAGGAGAGAATCACGTGTTCTACATATCTATCATTTATCCTTTTATCTGTTTATTCCAATATTCCCATTTAAAACAGATACACTTTATGACTGACTTAGAGTCTTGCAGTTAGTGAGAAGTTGGGCTATAATTTTAAAGAGAATCTTTGAGTACCAGCGTGATGATTAACTGGAGAAAGCACTTGCTGTGTGAATGTAAGGGTTGGATTCAGATTCCAGAAACACAAATAAAACTATCTAGATGAATATGGCTACCGATCTGTAATCTCAATGATGGAAGGACAGACTGGCGATCCCTAGGGCTAGCTAGGTAGCTATAGTAGATGAATTGGTAGTTTCTGTATTCACTAAGTTTGATGGTTATTGTTTATTGTCAGTTTGACAGACTCTGGAGTCACCTTTGGGACGGCCCCAAGGCATTCGTGTGAGTAATAATTAGCTGCATTAAATGAGCTGAAGAGATCCAGCTTTACTGTGTGCAAGGCAAGAAGATCCTGCATTGCAGAGAAAGAGAGAGGAGAGAGAGAGAGAGAGAGAGAGAGAGAGAGAGAGAGAGAGAGAGAGAGAGACTAGGAGCTACTCATCCTTCTCTGTTTCCTGATTGCGGCTATCCTTCCTAGCTGCTCTAGCTCCTGTGCCTTGGATTCCATGTCATGTAGGACTCTATTCTTGAACTGTGAGCAGAAATAAATAAATTTATACATACATATTTGGATGCAATAAAAATGAGTGAGAAGGAGGACATGAATTAGAAGGAGAGTGGGAAGGAGTATATGGGAGGATTTGGAGGGAAGAAAGGGAAGGCAGAAATGTTATAATTAAATTGTAAATCTCACAAAAATTAAATCACTGAATGCTTATGGTTAGGTTTAGCTAAGGTATAATGCTTCATATGCATTGAGCTGTCTATAAGCTTTCTTTCAGAAAAGAAAGATTTGAGTGGAAAGGCTGCTGAGAGGGGTGAAAAGATAATCCTGAACCCTTCTCAAGCATTGGAATATTTGACTCAAATATGTGCTCAAAATAAGTCTGCGGTGTTAAATGTGTTGATCCTCCTTAAATGAAGGCATCTTTCTGAAGGGGTATATGGATGGCCCAGCCCAGAATTCACCAGGCCTTGTAGTTCATGCCCTGTGGCTTATTAATAGTGCCCGTTTCATTTCTTCAATATTTGAGCTTGAAAAGCAAATTATATTCTGCCTTGACCCTCGCATTATGTCCCCTGTTATCATAGACCTGAGAATGTAGTGATACAAAGGAATGGGGGACGGCATGAAGGTCATTCCAGCAGGGAAGCACAAGATACTTGCTATTGGCATTAACCATAAAACAGCAGAAATTAAAGGCTTAGAAAGCCCTGGGATGAACTTTCTCATTTTCTCCCTCAGTCAGGGAAAAGCAAGCGTGAGAAATGCCAGAGAGCATGGGGACTTGTGAGAATGCCGGAATTGTGGAGAGCCGCTTTCACGGGCAGATTGTGACTTTCAGGCTCCTTGTTTCAAGGGCAGAATGAGTTCTGTATGTGGAACAGCATGGAAAGAAAAGCCAGGTGCCTTGTGGCCAGAAGAGAAATATTAAGTACAGAAGGGCAGCTATAGCGTAGTATAAGAAAGTCCTTTAGGAGATGTCGATGAGCAAAGATATCTTTCTGAGGCACACACACAATAACAGTGTAATGTGATTGTGCATCCAGAATTTAGGTAAGCTGGGCCCATTTCTGTCCTTAAGGGAAAAAAGAAGGGAACCAAATTTGCAGAGACTAAGTTCTCCAGGTCTCACAGTTTTCTCAGCAAAACGGAGCTGAATCCAGACCAACTCATTCCAATGTTCTTTCTTAGTCATTTGCACTATATCGTATTTTCTATGCATTCTGCTTTTACTTTGTGAGTGGGTCATAATTATACCTAGTCTATCAGCTTTTCTTTTACCAGGTAAACTAATTAGACATAGCAAAAGGATCAATCAAGCCAAAGTGATTGGAATAATTTTGTCTCTTTCATTTTATCATCCTAACTTTTTTCATGTAAGTGAATATGCATATTTGCAAGAATAAAGAGAATTTTTAAATGAAGGTTGCTCAATACACACTTGAAATCAATCAATGGTTAACAAGGTTTGGCCTTGAAAGTAATGAATATTTAATTAAATATCCTCATCAAGGAGACTTAGTAAATTACTGTCAAAAGTATTCCTCCGATTAGCATCTTCACAGCTCATGAATGTACCTAGAGCCAAAGAGCAGACAAAACGATCAAAATTCAGAGGATGTTGAGCCAGTAAGGTCCTTGGAGATCACTGCATCTGGGGCTTCCTGACATGTGCTTTGCTCAACAGGACTCCCAGATCTTGTCTAAGAACAAGAGACCCTTTTGTCGAAGAAGCAGTGAGGGCAATCACTTAGGTGACTCCCATGCCCCATTATTGAGCAAAATACCAAGGGAAAAAAGCCTAATTAAATCTACTTAACCAGCCTTTCATAAAACTGAAATTTCCATTAAAAACTAATCTGTGTACTTTAGCTCACAGCAACAACCCACAGAGCAGGTTGTGCTTGGAATGCTGACTGACTCTATTTTCTACTTCTGTAACAAAATACCAAAGTTTGAATGATTTAGGGAAAAAAATGAGAATTATTTTCCAATAATTTTAGAAATTGAAACAAAACAGGTGAGCCTATCTCTTTTCCTTCTTGTGAGGGACTCTGGCTACTTTAGTCATACAAAAAAGACACCAAAAGGGATGAGGAATGACATGATAAAAAGGGATCAACATTCAAGATTTCTTGATAAAATAATTCACTTTCCTAAGACTTTGCTTCACAAATGAACTCCCAGAAGGACAGCTTGGATGAATCCAAAAGTTGATGAGATCTAGGCGTTTGTTCCCACACTTCAAACCTTTTAAGAGTCAGTTATTTAGTTATATTATCTAATTGTGGAGTGTGGTTTGCTTCACTGTTAGAGACTGAAGAACGACAGCAACCAGGAGATCTCCTTTCTGTTCTTCTGTTTCCAGGTGTATACATTAGGTTATCAGGGTTGCCTACTGCGTGCCCTTAGCTGCTAAATCATCTCCTACCTCCAAACTTCATTTTTTAAAGGCCAGCCACATTACAAACTAAGATGTCGTGGTGGTTTGAAAGAAAATGGCTGAGAAAGGAAGTGGAACTATTAGGAGATGTGGTCTTGTTGGAGGAAGTGTGTAACTGTGTGGGTGGGTATTGAGGGCTCTTTTGCTCAAATTTCAGTCATTGTGATAGTCTGTTGACTTTTTGTTGCTTGCAAGATGTAGGACTCTCAACTATTCCTCTAGCTCCATATCTGCTGGCATTTCACACTGCTCAATGACATGAGGGACTGAACTTCTGAAATTGTAAGCAAGCCCCATTAATTAATTGTTGTCCTTTATAAGAGTTGCCATGGTCATGGTGTCTCTTCGTAGCAATAAAAACCCAAACTAAGACAGTTCCCAAGACATAACCCATTTAATGATACACTACCAAGACATTACCAAAGCATTGCAAATTTATCTTGGAGGCTGTTGATTCAACAGAAATTGCACATTATTTGGGGGGGGGGGAGAAATGAAGCCCAAAGATGTGGAATGACTTATCCTGGACCATATCAAATACTTGTAGTTCACTGGTCAGGCCTTCTGTTTTCTCACATACACATAAGCCTCAGAACCTAACATTAGAACAAGCATCCTGTGTTTTCATTGTAATATAATGGTCTGCACTGAACTCGCTGTGTTTTTGTTGTTGTTGCTGTTGCTTGTTTGTTCTGTTTCCACTTGTACCCCAGGGACCAGGCTTCTCTTATATGGTAGTAAAGACAGATCCTCAGCTTCACTTCAACATTTAATCAAATCTTCATTGGAATCTTTCCCTCACTATTTCCTCTAGCTGTTAATTGCTTTATATATAGCTCTACCCTGAATATTCTCAATTGTGAAAGAGTTTGAAGGGATACAGTGTTTAAATTTGATTTACAAAAATCTCTTAAGTGGTCTTCATTGCCTTTATTATAAAGTATCCTCATTTCTTTTCTGTTTGAAGAGGTGCTAATTAAATGCTTTGAGTTAATTTAAAATTAACAGTGGATATAATTTGAGGTCTTTCTATTGAATCAGTGAGTTCTAAATGAAAACTCCCAGGTCAGGAATGTTCCTGTTTCAGGTGTAGTGAATTGAAGTGAATTCTCGGAGATTGTCTGAGAGCGAATCATGCTCTGTACTATAACTGTGTGATGTAGAAGGGAATGCCGCCATCCAGTGCATCTTGAAATGAGAACAAAACAGGTTGTCTAGCCTCACGGGCTGTTTCCACACATCAACTGAGACAGTGGATTTTCAGCAAGACTCTTATCTGGTTGAAAGAGATTAACAATTTTGTGTGTGCTGGTGAAGTCTAGAGGTTACATTGCCCCATTCATATATTGTGAGGATAAAAAGAACCAAACTCACAGAAAGGGTGAGAACCATCCCTTCTGTTAGCACCAGCAGTTGAAATTGAAACAGTTATCCTTTCTCTACGTTCCATAGAAACATGTAGATAAGCCACAAACTGGTATGCCAACCCAGTTTCCTTGTGATGGCTTTGCAGAGGCCTTTCCTTTATTTTGCAGTGCTATGGATTTCAAAATTTCATCATGGTGACTTCCTGTTCCCAAGAAGTATTGGTTCCTAGGTAACAGAGGAGCATATTCTAGACACACAGACAATTTGGTTCATAGATCCATATTGTAATTCTAGATTTAGGAGATGCTAAGTATGCAGAGAGACTTTTAGCTCACTGCCAAGCAATAACTCTCTCTATTAAATATTCCCCTGAGGAGCAAGGTATCTAAATTAATAAAGAGAACAGAAAAATTGATGTGACATGGTAGGTAAGAGGTCAGTTTCTGAAATGAGAGAGACATCGGTATCAGTTTGATGCTTTTACTACCTTGGACCAATTGTGATGTTCTGTTTCTGTTAAGTGGAAATGGTAATTCCTACTTCCTGAAATTCTGTAGCAGACATATGATATAATGAGGTAAAGTTTTCAGTACAGTGTTTGCAACACTATACCTCATGTGTTACCTATTTTCCAAGCTCACAGTGAAAAGGAGCCAATTCTAGGCACACTCATACTCCCTAGGGTGTTTGGGATCTCTTCCAGCACCTAGAGTAGTCAGGATTTTGCATTGCAATATTGCACTTTTAAACTTCTTTAGTGAAATTGTTTGTTTATATATCACAAATGGGCATATTCACACACATTTAATTTTTGAAGTGTGATGCAAGCCACACATATACTTTGAATGTTTTCTTAGCTAAAATGAAAATTAAAAGGAAGCAGATGACATTAACCATAATAATCCTTTTGACTTAATACAATATATCCCACACACATTTCAAAATGAAAATGACTTGAGAAAAATTCTACCTTATACTTTTGTGTATATTAAATTTATCAAACAAGTGTACATTTTATGCCTAAAACTATTATGTCAGCATTATTTCAAGGGATCAGTAGCCATGTGTGGATGGAAGCTACCATTTTGGATATTAAATATAATATATATGGAACTATTAAAAATTCATATAAATGAAATATTTTTTTAAATTTTGTGGTAAGGTTACAATGCAGGAAAGGTTTTAAAATATTATTGTTTCTATATATTTCATACAAGATTTTTCTGTTCATATCTTTTAACACAGTGCATTTCTCACAAATAAGATGCAGATATTAATACATTTTTCTTGCCTGTAAATATGTATGCGCACATGGTTTTCACACATGTTCACATGGGTGTGTGCAGATGAGTACTCATCCATTTTATTTTTGGGTGTGAGGTTGGCTGATAATGAACTTCTTGGGCTCCACATGTATCTGCAATTTGCCCCCCAAAGCTGCACCTCGATTAAACATGTTATTCTTCATCTTCCGTATTTTCTTGTGGATGCTGGGAACCATGTCTTCATATTTGCATGACAGGTACTTTACCCACAGACACATCTCCATGGGCTACTTCATGCAATAATCTTACTGCTATATTTTATTCAGATTTTATTAATTTTCCTTAATATTATTTTCCTGCTCCATAATTCCATTTAGTGGAAGTTTTTCAGTGCTAGGAATCAAAATCAGGCTTTGAGTATTCTTGGAATATACTATTCTACCAAGAAACATCTCCAGGTATACAGGAACACATTTATGATATCATATTGCTTTTAATTATCATATCATATATTATTAGGTTTGTCTGATATGTAACAGTTTCTTATACTATTTTGGGAATTTTGGAAACTACCAATGATTCACATCACTGTGGTAATGATGGCATCTTGGATATTGGAATGCCTTTGCATGTGAACTGTCTAAGGGCCCATGCTGAGAACAACCACTCTCAAATCAGTTTCCTACTGAACTTAAGCAACTCTGCAGAGTGGCGTTTATCATGATGGCCCACAGTGAAGTTCGTTCCACTCATTATGCTGCCATCCCTTCCCTAAGTAACTAAGGTTAGACCGTAATTACGGGCTGTATTATATTATATAAGAATTTAAATAATATATAGGTATTATTTGTATTCTGTTTGAGGAATTGTATCTTTCTCTTTTTATTTATATTTTATCAACGTTTAAACAATCAATGTGAACTTATTTATATTTTAGGTAATGATCACTTCTACAATATTTAGTTTTGTTCATTTTATTTTCCAGCAATAGCCACAAGGAGCTCTTTCTGCATGCAGTGCCCTTTTGACATAGTGTTATCATTTAGACTTCTGGTCAACCCCAGATTTTGCACTGAAAGAGGACCTGAACTCATCTTGTAAATGCCATGCTCTCTAAAATCTGTCTTTTCTTCCTTGCTATGTTTTATTAGAAAATTCTATTAGAGACCAACTTCTGGGTGCTATGTTCTATTATCTTTTGATAGAATGTTCTGTCATCGTCTATAAATGTATAGACTACCTTCTAATTTGTTATCTCTAAGTCTTGGATTTTTGACCCCTATTTCTCAGACTGTTTCTGCTTCAGACAGTAAAAGGCTAGCTATATGTTAGTCTTTTCCACGAAACTCTCCTTTGTTCAATGGGAGATTGCCTAGGATTCCTAAAGCAATTAGGAGAAATGAAAGTGGAATGGTTTCTCAGGTCATCATTCATCAAGATGTTGTCTCTCACATTTCTCTACTATAGCAGCTTAGTAGAAGTAATAACCACAACCCAGTATATTCAGAATAGAGTTTTATGAGAAGCTGGGCTAATTCATCTGCATCCATGGCATTCTTTAATTACCAAACACAGAGTATACATACATGCTTTTGTGTTTTAAAGTTCAGTAAAGTAAGCTGGAATTTTGGTTTATCATGACCCATCAGCAAGGGACTATCTTTGATGAAAATCTGCCTGTATGTACTCTTGACCTGTGTAACTACAAGCACATGCTGTTGAGTTTAAACATTGGACACACAATATCATGTGACCCTAAAGGAAAAGAAGGTTTGTTTAGGTGTGTTTTACTGTAACTGTTGTCCTTCTACCATTGCTATTATGTGACTATTCCTATCAATTCTTCTCAAAGACACAAATAAAAAGCATTTATGAAAGAGTTGTCACTGGGAATTTAGAATTTTAATTGCATATATCTAACGACATGTTATATATTTTAATAACAGAGCCCCACTGATTGTCCCTGGAAGACCTATGAAAAACAGAGAAGAGTCTAACCTCCTCTTAAAGTATTCTTATGTTCTGCTTACTGCACAGTGATGCAAAAATATTTTTCTCGGTAGTTGGAGTCAGATGAACTACTGAAGAGCTTTTTGTGGCATTAGGTAAAATGTGGTCAAAGAAGACATGTGTTTCCTTATCTTTAGGCCCAGTTACATCCCCTTTTCTTCCTTGCCACTTCTTTGAAACATTTAAAACAGGATTGAAACACCCACTGCTCATTCTTCTTTGGGAAAATTATGTACGTGGCTCGCAGATCCACCCAGCTTACAACCAAAAGGGTAACTGATGGGCCTATTATTAAAGTAGTCCTATTCATCAAAGCCCAAAGTGGGTTTTATTCAATCATTTTGAAAAATGAAAAAAGCACATTGAATATAGGTTTATGTGCATTTGCCATGAAATGAATGACTGACACTTCAGATTGTCAGAACATTGAATTTCTTCAAAGGTTTCCACACAGGATAGAGTGGATGTAACTGTTTCTCATGTTTCCAGAGAGCCTATTGAACTTCAGAGCTTAACCTCTCCCCTGCCAAATTAATTTAAGTTTAGCTTCCTTGCTTGTTACTGTCTTCTGTGTTAGCAATCCTCTGGGAAGCAATCTAATAAACATTAAGCTAGGGAGCATACTCTTGCACCAACCTGGAGCACAACACCCAGGTGTAGTATAATTGGCTCCGTTGTGGCAATGCTTTGGTAGCACTCCTTTGCAGCATTGCGCTAGCTATGCTGCATGCCTTTGTTGTCATAACAAACTCTTCCATTTTTAGCAAAAACAATAATGAGATTTTTGGAGGATAGTTTAATATTGAATCTACACATAATTCCAAGGAGGATAATGATTTCCATGGCAGGTCGTATTTAAGGACACGGATTATGTCTCTTACATTTCTTTATTGTTATTTCTAATTGGGTGTACATATGTGGTAATATATGTATGTGTCCTTGTAATTGTAGGTCTATACAGATATGTGTCAGTGTTGGATGTCTTTCCTTGATGGCAGTCACCATTTTGTTTGCCTGTTTATTCTGCCAAGCTGATTGGCCAGTGAGCTTCAGGGATCTGCCTTTCTCTGCCCTCCTATTCCTGACCTGTCCTGGGGTTATATATGAGGGTCTAATACCATCTGAGGAGCTTTACAGGGTTTCTAGGGATCCAAACTGAGTTTTTCATACTTGTGCTATTGGTTCTATTTTTTATTTATTTTTTCATACAATACATCCTGACCACAGTTTCCACTCCATCCACTCCTCCCTGCCTTTGTTCCCCAGACGCCTCTTCCCTGGGTCATCTCCTCCTCTTTTTCAATTCAGAAAAGAGCAGGCAATGTAGAGATAGCCCCCGAACATGACATAACAAGATACAATAAGGCAAGGCACAAACCCTTATATCAAGGTTGGACAAGGCAAGCCAGTAGGAGGAAAAGAGTCCCAAAAGCAGGGGAAAACATCAGAGACACCCCTACTCCCTCTGTTAGGAGTCTCACCGAAACATTAAACTAACACCATAGCATATATGCAGAGGAACTAGAGCAAAGCCATGCAGGCTCCATGGCTGCCACTTCAGTTTATGTGAGGCTATGAAAATCAAGCAAAATATTTTGTTTTATTTTGTAGATGTCTAGCATCATTTCTGTCAGATAGACTTACATTTCAAGTGTTATTTTAAAATTCAAATTTCATCTTCCAATTGAACCCTCTCATTTTCCTAAAGCATGTTTGAGTTCTAGTAGCTTTGGGTCCCTTCCACGGTAAACAATTATCTTATGATATTACTTAGACTTAATGTTTAGCTTATGTTTTTATCTGTATTTAATAAGTTTATTTCTTTTATAATGATAAAATTGTGATCTTATTTATTCTTGCTATTTTTTTTCTGAAACCTACTTTTATATTAATTTTCTAGATTGACATGAACATGATATATTCTTTTCAGGAGTTTTTTGCTTGTTTGCTTTTAGTTTTTATTCTTTTGTAACTTGTATAGCTTTATTTAACATGTGTTACTTGTACTTGGCATATGAGTTTTTAATCTAATCTTATAACCTCTAGCAGTATGATTATACCACTCATATTGAATTTTATTATTCATGTACTTGTACCTGAGATCTGAAAGTCTGAAGGTCAATTCAAGGGAGGATCCTTTAGAAAGAGAACATATCTGGGCAGACTTGTCATTGGAGAAGATGAATATGGAGAATTAAGGGTTGTAAAGAAAGCGTAAGTGAGAGCAGGGTAAGAAACAAGCACAGATAACAGCATGCAGAAACGCCGAGGTCATGGTAATGGTTTTAGTAATTTCCTTAAAAGTGATGAGAACTCATTGGAGGTTTAATCACATTGACTACAGGGTGAAAAACAGACTTCGGGAAAAATGAAAAGCAGAGAATCAGGTGTTTAGGAAGCAATTGATGTCCTTATGCCATGGAGACAGTGGCAGTTTTGGAATATGGTGAAAGCACTGGGGGCTAAAAAAAAGGCCAAAGAAACTGGAGAGCCATCTGCTTAGAAGCAAGTGAACAAGCCTGACCTAGAAGAGAGCAGAGAACTTCATTCAGGTGAGTGTTACATTTCTCTCAGAAAGGGAAAAGAGACCATTGAACTCTTGGTCTTAAAGTCTGAGCTCGTTTCAAGTAGTTTTCTCAAGAAGATTGAAATACCTGAACTTTTTGCTTTGCTCAATTTTCAGAGCTGCTCTTATTTAGTTATTTCCATTTTTACCTTTAGGTTTAGACACGCAGTGCCAGCCTCCACACAGAATATCTGTGGCACAGATCTTTAAGTGCTGATCTCACAACTACCTGTCTATTCAATTCTATCCAGAGAGCTCTTTGTTTTGTGATAATTTGGCAGCAACTCTCATAACCTGTCCAATCAGTTTCAAAAGTCCTGAACTATATGAGGTACTAGACCATGTAGCTGATATATTTATAAGAAATACAGTAGGCAAGGGGATTTTACCATTTCGGCCTCTTGGAAAGATCAATGTGGCCTATAATTGGCTCTAAATCATGAATGCTCTGGAAAAGAGATGCTGCCATGATGGGGCTGTGTTCAGGCTTCAGGATGCCCTCCATCCTCCATCTCCCTGATCGGAACACCCAGTCCCCACATCCTCTACAGAGCACAATAAAAATTTGTATTTTCAAAACAAAAATTAATGACCTTCTTTCCAAATGCTGAAGACTTAGAGAATACGATATATAATTACCATTTCCCGTAATTCACCATATTATAGCTCAAAGGTTTGTATTACACGTCTCTATAATTACTTTCACATGTAATTACATTTACATAATGCATGATTTTATTTACATGATACCTAAGGTGAAGACTCAGATTTCAGTCACTTTTTTTAAATACCCCCCCAAATAGAACACACTCTAGCTATATTTATTTATGGAGGAGAAAGTAAAGGCATGCACATATAAACATATGTAAATATTAATTTATCCTCATTAAATAAATATATAGAAATTTATGGAATGGTACTCAAGTAGGTATAAATAAGTTAAAAAGAGTCAAGGTATCAAGATATGTATTTATTTTAGAGTATCATCTTACTGTCCCTGTGTATTGTCAAAATAAATACATGTTATCTCCCCAAATAACCAAGAGGGACGAATACAGAAGGACAATGGAAATAAAGTCCATTAATTGTTTTCCTAGAGCTACAGTCATTCTAACCAGGTATGTATGACACCCATGTTTCATGCATAATTGAAAGACTTTTGACATCAAAATCTTCCATCTTCATGGAATTTTATGAATATTAGAGTGGGTTTTTGTCCATTATTAACCAAGTTAAATAAATAAAATGATTTCTTTTTTGAACTTGATTTCCAAAGAACTTTTAACAATATATTATTTAATAATTTTGCACATTCATACATTATGGTTGCTTGAATGAAAATGGCTCAAATTGGCTCATAATGAGCGACACTATTCAGAAGTTGGGTCTTACAGCAGTAGGCGCGGCCTTGTTGGAGGAAGTGTATTGCTAGGCCCAGTGTCTCTCTCTCTTCTTGCTGCCTGCCAGTTCAGATGTAGAACTCTGGGCCCCTTCTCCAGCACCATGTCTGCCTGCATATTACCATACTTCCTTCCATGATGATAAAGAACTAAACCTCTGAACCTGTAATCCTTCCCCAATGAAACATTTTCTTTTAAGAGAGCTGCTGTGTTCTGCTGGGTGGTGGCGGCGGCACACACCATTAATCCCAGCACTCAGGAAGGAGACACAGGCAGATCTCTGTAAATTCGAGGCCAGCCTGGTCTACAAGACAAGAGCTAGTTCTAGGACAGGCTCCAAAGCTACATTAAGCCCTGTCTTGAAAAACCAAAAAAAAAAAAAAAATTGCCGTGTTCTTGGTGTCTCTCTACTGCAATGGGAGCTCTAGCTAAGACACACACACAGGGTTTTGATCAAATCCACCCACATTTCCTACTCTCCAACCTCCCCCACCTCTCGCTTTCGCCTCTAAACTTCAAACGCTTATTTATCCTTTAAAGGCACTGAGTTTATTTTGTGCTTCTGAAATATGTATATATAGAACTATTAGCAATTGATGCTTGCTGAGGTAGGATGTGTCAGTTTCCTTCAAGTGATTTTGGTTGCTTGGTTTTCTTTCAGTTTTTAAGTTCAAACCCAGGTTTCACCCAATGCTGAATAATCACTGAGCCACTGGGATATAGCCTTAGGCCTAGAAAACATCGCTTTAATAAGAAGATTTTGAACTTCAGCATGTAGAATCTCCTGAAGATCTTCAGAAACACTTATAACGCTGAGATTCACTGTTAGATATTGAGGATGCTCTGCTCCTTGAAAAGGCCTAAAACTGTGTTTCCAGCATATAATGCTGCTGATGTTGCTGACTGGCAGAGAACACACGGTGATAACTGCTGACAGGTTTCTTAGGAAACTGTAGGAAAGTATGATAGGCAGGAAACGGGAGGAAAACCACATGAGTCCTAGTTACTCTCTTAAACTCTTCACTAAGAACTGTTATCATAATTCAGTAGATGGATAGTGTCGTGTCTCACTTTGCCTTTCCCGTCTCTGTCCTGTCTTGGAAACGCCATTCCTCTGATAACTTTTTTCCCATCTCCTAAGAATATAGAGATCCAGATAAATCCAGGTATGTTTTTTTTTTTCTGAAGGTTTTATTCCAAAAGATATTCAAAGCAAATGTCTCTTTTATGGGAAGATTGTTAGTTGGAGAATTAAGTGGACAAGAGTAATGTCTGCGGTTTCATGCAAGTTACCGCTCCTGATCTAATTTTCTCATATAGTATAATACCATCTAGGAAATCAAGAGAAATCAAAACAAATTTAAGACCCTAGTCTGAAAACACTGACCCCCCTTAATAATTTAAATAATTGCAGAATACAGGTTATATTTTGGGGCACTTCCTTTGTGTTAATGGAGTGACAATAGAGTAAGAGCTTACATGTATTTTATAGTTCAATCCTTAGAAAGACCCTTTGGGTAAGACAATTATTCCTGTCCTACAAATGTATAATCTGCAGCCAGGAAAACTTTAAGCTGCTGATGAGCCACCATAAGGAAATGAGGGAGAAAGCTGGCTGCAAGTCTGACTATACGTTAGTGCCTCCTTTAGACTATAAAGAGAACCATGTTATCAGGGCATTATCAGATGCAACATTAAAATAATGTTTTATTATACTAAAATAATATTTCAAAAGGAGGAAGCATGTTCTCAGGTCTTTCTTTTGTCCATCTTTCTTTCTTTTAAGCCTTCTGTTGAAATACTAAAATATACATATTTTATCCCCATAGTTGATTAATTAATTACTTGAACAGCAATATTAAAGACCTATAAGAGAAACCCTGATTTCCCCCTAACACATACATTTTGTCTAGTTAATGGAAAGAAGAGGGTGCCATTTTCATATAAACATGAAGGTACTTGTATACATTTTGAGACAATATTACGTGTTTATTTGTTTGTTCAGTGAGAACTTGCTTGAAAAGTTTCAGCTATTCTGATGAAATTAAAAGGAGCCATATTTTAATTGTTATGGTCAGAAACAGCAGGCACTACAAGTGTCAGAGTGGGGGTTATACAAGACGGAGTAAGAATAGCGTCAAGATACACTGAATCCTGGTTCTGGGCCTGGATGGTAGCAGGGTTGGTCAGACACTTTGCCACATTGTCACCACCCTGGCAAGCTCTCTGTCACTTCCTTGGCTAGCTCACTCAGAGCAGCAAGCAGGCAGCAAGGAGCAGGGGCAGTTCTCCCACTCTCTATCACTCACACCACAAGGGTCAGCTCTCCAATTTTGCCCAGATAGGATATATGGTCAGTCCTCCCAATTGCTGCAGTTGGTGAGGGACAGGGCCAGCTCTTCCATTCTTTGGCCCCCAAGGCCAGCCCTCCCACCTGCTGTAGCTAGCAAGGGGTGGGATGGGCTGGAGGGCATATTTTCCCTATCCATGCCACCACATAGTGTATGAGGGAAGGAAGGGACAGGTGCCATTCTCCTGCTCTCAGGTCCATTCACCTCATGTACAAACTGAATGGACCAGTTCTGCAGATCCAATGCTATAGAAACCCCACGACACCAGACAACAACAGGATATACAGGAAGAGTCCCAGTGAGGGCCCAGTATCAAGAGTACCAGAAGCCAGAGGCCTGGAGCCAGACTAAGGATTCATAGCAAAGAACACCTACAGGTAATGATGGAGTAAGGGGTATACTGTGCGACACACTGGGCCACACTGCAGCTTCTAAGCCAAAATTTTCTTTGTTTCTTTCTTTCTTTGTTTCTTTCTTTCTTTCCTTCTTTGTTTGTTTCTTTCTTTCTCTCTCCCTTCCTTTCCTTCCTTCCTTCCTTCCTTTCCTCCCTCCTTCTCTCCCTCCCTTCCTTCCTTCCTTCCTTTCTTTCTTTCTTTCTTTTTCATTTTGTTATTCGATTATGCTTTGAAATTTTGTATCGTTTTAAAGAGAGGTCACAAGGGCAGAGGGCAGGACCAAGGCAACAGGGAGATGTGTGGTATTGAGATGTGCCATGTAAAATCCCAAATGAGTTAATAAGGAGTTGTTAAAAAGAGATACAAGTAATCTCACTGTAGTATCTCCTCTTCAACCAAGAGTCATGATGACGACTTACTGATGAGCATTGACATCAGAGAAGATTCAATGGAGCCTTCTAAGTCTGTGGGAATAAAGCTTCAGAGAAGATTACTGCATGGGTCATGGTCTCAGGAGACCTAGATATGTTTTGTTTGTTTGTTGTTTACATGTGTTGGTTGTTAGGGGACACAATCTACTTCAAATATTCTCATCCTCTTTATAATAGTTACTCAAAAATTCAAATAAAAAGCAAGAGACTACTGGCAAAATCACCCAAATGCAGATTGGAAAAATCACCCAAATGAAGATTACCTTCTTGAACTATAAAGTCTTTATCAGTTCATTGGCACAAGTACCTTCAAACTTTGCTCCTTGTCAATTATTAAAAATCTGAATGGATAACACTAAAGAAAGAACACAAATAAGAGGCAAGTATAACCAATATGACAAAATTAATGATTACAAACTACTGATTTTGGTAACTAAACGTTATATACTAGTATTTATAGCATTTTAGGTCACTAGCAGAGGAACAGCACATGATATTAATACTTCAATAAATAATGATGATTATTTCATGAACATTTAAAAGTCCTTCTGTAGTTTTTCAATCGGCCTGCAATTCTGATTATTCTTTTTCTCTTTCCCAGCTGTCTCCCAACATCTCCTGTGACAGCAGATAAGACTTTATTTTGCCAACAAATTAAAATTGTATATCTGTTCTTAAGAGTGGACACTGACCTATTTTCAAGTGTCCCCTCTTATTCCAGTCAGAGTTTCACAACTTTAGCCAGTACCATTTTTTTTTTACTAGACAGTAATGTTTATCTCACCACGCCATCCCACCCTCCAAATAAAAAATGAATATGCATGCAAAGACTGAGTCTTTTGGCTTAATTTGTGGTTTTAACCCCTACATTTTCAATTTCGGGAAACATCTGTGCCACTAATCACTGCTACTTTCATTTCAACAGGCAAGGCATTTAAATGCTGATTAGAATAAGAAGATGCTGTGGCCTTCCAAAGCATCTCAAAGGGAAGAACAATGAACATCAGATTACACTGGGAATGTGGCTAAGGACATTTAGGCAGAATATGCTTTGATAGGGTAATTATTAGATGGGGTTAAATACAATGTAGAAGTCTTAACAAGTGCTTGTGTAGTTTCTTTTTCACAAAGGAGATTTTTGCATTAGAAAAAAAATAGTAATAAAGATTTCTTCTAGCAATTTCCAAAATCACTTTCTTCAACTTTTGTAAGAATATTGTAAGAATATTTTTAAAGTTTCAGTCTGTGGCACATTATATGTTTAATTTCAAGTGGATAATCTTTGAGCCTGAAAGCCATACCTGATTTGGTGGTTTCTTCTTCACCCCATGCAGTGAAAATCAATAGATCGATCTTGTGAGACAGCTACCTGGGGTGATCTGAAATGAAAAAGACATTTTGAAATTAGGGAAAGAAACCTGCAAACTTTAATAATGGCGGTACCATAATAGGATGTTTTTCAGTCAGTCAGCAGTACTTCCTGTGTATCTGTATACCAACCCATTTCATGCTGACACAGGAAGCAAAAAAAGAGAGAAATAGGGCTTGCTACTGAACGACAGTTTTGAAATAAATAGATGCTAAAAGAAACACAATAAGAGATTTAATTATTTCTATGGATGAGTAGTTTATAAATTATTTGGAGAAAAATACATGAAAATGTTATCAGTTACTGTATATTAAGTAAAGATTTCTAATATAGCAGAAATTAATTTCAGAATGGAAGGTTCAAGAAAAAATGTAATTTGGTTTAAAACCAGGCTCCCTAGAAGTTCACCTTAAGGAAGGTCTGTAGAAACAACCTCTTACAAACCTTCAACCCCATTTCTAGAGGACAGTTGACTCACGCAGAACATAGTAAACTTCATTATGTACACAGGTGTTATGAAACACACTCATAAACACACGCGTGTATTATTATGAGTGCATACAAATCATCCGCACATATATCACTTGTCGTATGCAGTTACATATTATTGCTATGCTGCTTAAGGATACAGATCTTAACGACTGAACACAGTCAGCAACTGTATTCTAATGAGAATCACTTGGCATTGCACCAAAAAGCCTCGTCTCCCTAACCAACTATAATGCCTTCCGTGATGTACATGACAATGGCAAGTTGACCTTTGCTTTGCATTTGTTGAAACTGGAACTGTGAGGCCAAGTAGGGTTCCCTTTTCCTAGATCCCAATATATTCATTGCAAGTGTTCTCCAAGACTTCCTGTCCTGGGACAGCCTGGACACCTGGCCCCAGAACACATAGAAAGCTGAGCATTTTTATATATTTTGGAGATCAGACCTTTGTCTGATGTGGAATTGATGAAGATCTTCTCCCATTCAGTAGGTTGCCTTTTTGTCTTAATGACTGTGTCCTTTGCTTTACAGAAGCTTCTCAGTTTCAGGAGGTCCCATTTATTCATTGTTGTTCTTATTGTCTGTGCTACCGGGGTTATACATAGGAAATGGTCTCCTGTGCCCACGTATTGCAGGCTACTTCCTACTTTCTCTTCTATCAGGTTCAATGTGGTCGGATTTATATTGAGGTCTTTAATCCATTTGGACTTGAGTTTTGTGCATGGTGATAGCTATGAATCTATTTTCATTCTTCTACAGGTTGACATCCAGTTATGCCAGCACCATTTGTTAAAGATGCTTTCACTCTTCCGTTGTATACTTTTAGCTTCTTTGTCAAAAATCATTGAACAGCTAAGGGTATTAGAAAATTTCCATACCTGAGATTCTCTAGAAGGCAAATGATTTCTAACAGATTAATATCATTTAGCCATTCTATAAAAATGCCTACAATGGAAATGAGAAGCTGGAAGTTCACTGTGGAGAGAATATTCTGAAAATTTCTCAAGCAGGAACGTCAACATCAGTGTGGCAGCAAGGTCTTCCTGTCATTTTGGTTGTTTGTTGATGATGTTCACAGTACAGGTTACATGGTCTGTTTGCGATATGGTTGCTTGTGAATGCCTACATGATATAAATGCCTGTGTGCATGGCCAGTTTTGATTTGAGGCTTGTATTTCATTAGAAATTAACATCAAGATTAAAACTGCAACTGTGCCTCTCCAACTTCATTGGCAGATTATATGATCTACTAGAAAAAATAATCCAGGCATTTGGCACAAACCAACTGTCATGGCTCTCTCTCCTTCTGTGTCTAACTGGGTTCAGCTTGTATAGTTTCCATACCTCCTGCACTGACTCCTTACCTGGATGGGATTCTTAATGAGCAGAAGTGGTGTTTATGATGTGAAACTTCCAAAGAATCAATAAAGAAATTATGTAAAAAGAAAAGAAAAAAAGTAAAAAGGTCAATCATTTCAACGCCAAACTGTCACTGTATCCATTTTCTATTATATACTCTGATATTAGCCCAGTGGTACAAGCAAAGAGCACCCTATGTTTTAAAGTTCATATTCCAATAAATTAGCCTGATACAAAAGTCTCAATTCAGTCAAAATAGTATGAATGACAGGAAAGACAAAGAACAATGTTTCAGATAGATACATGATGCTGGCAAAGGCTTTCCTCCCCTGAGTATTTGCCTTAAGGGTACGATAGAAGTGCAGGAGAGATGGCTCACTGGGGGAGAACACTTGCCAGAGAGGTGGGAGGAGTTGAGTTTTGACTCCAGTATCTACATAAAAAGTTTGGCGTGAAGGTGCACACAACTGTAATCCCAGCTCAGTGGCAGTGGTATGTGATAGACAGGTCATCAGGGCTTTCTGACTGCCAACCTCTTTCCAGGTTGAGTAAAAGACCCTAGCTCAAATGATAGAAAATGGTAGAAATGATAAAACAGGACACTCAAAACCCTGACCCCAGCCTTCTCATATGCCCACGTAGTCATACCCAACTGCACAGGTACTCATACTACACACACATACACACACATCAATAGGCAGACACACATGCACACACACACACACCCACACACACAGAAGCATTCACACAGAGAAAGAGATTTTTTAAATATTATAGTGCAATTATTCATGCAATACAAAATGTCAATATTATATAAATTATACCCAAAACATAAATTACTGAATATTGCACAAGAGTAATTACACTTATTTTGAACTTTATTTGAACAATTTCTGTACAATGCTGGTATAGGAGGCCCTTCTTCTTATGTGTTGCTTCTATTGGTTCACGTTGAATAAATGAATAAAGAAACTGCCTTGGCCTGATAGTGCAGAACTTAGGTAGGCAGAGAGGACTGGACTGAATGCTAGGAGGAAGAAGGGCAGAATCAGAGAGACACCATGGATCCTCTGGAGTCAGACACTGGGAATTTTACCTGGTAAGTAAATGGTGATATACAGATTAATAAGAAATGGGTTAAATTAATATGAGTTAATCAACAAGAAGTTAGAGCTAATGGGCCAAGCTTAATGAATACAGTTTCTGTGTGGTTATTTTGGGGATAAGATAGCAGGGTGGCTGGGAACTGGGCAGCAGGACGAACAAGCAGCCCACTCCCTCCAAAACAATGCCAATCTGCTTGTGTGTTTTTCTGATCAAAATATCATGATGGCAATGATTGGAAAATTTTTGATTAAGTTGATAGCTGTACTCCTATTGTTCAATTTAATTTTATTAAGCATATTTTTCCAATAGAAGAAATATAATAAATTAGAACATTTTCAAATAAAATATTTATTATTTAATGTGATTCTGATCACTGGTCTTATGTTCCCAACATTCTCCCTTCCTTGTCCAGGCAACCTCCATTCTTTTTGTTATCTGCCCAACTTCACCCTAATCTTGAATTCTTTTCTTTTTCTAAAAGGAAATCCTCTATATTGAGTGTGTTTGTGTGTTTGTGTGTGTGTGTGGACATATCTGTATTCAGATGTCCATGGAATCCATATGAGGACATCAGATTCTTTGGAGCTGGAGGAATAAGTAGTTGTGTGACATGCAGTAGTGCTCTGATTCAAACTCCTTATCTCATGACTGATTCACAAGTTTTCTTAACTTCCTGAGTCATTTTCTTAGTGCCTCAGATTCTTCCTGTCAACTTGTTTCTACTTGGAATATCCCCCTTCCCTTTTCCTTAGAAACTCCACCTTGATGTGACTTCTAGATAGAAGTCAATAACAGGGTTCTCAACCTTGAGTCCTGAATAGACAGCCCACCCATGAATGAAGAGGATGACATTTGCAATATCTCTCATTGTATCATCATCACGATCACCATTGTCATCATCCCCATCATGGTACTGGTCATGATTATCCACAATAAGAGATATGAAGAAGTGGCAGCAGGGAGGGGCTTGTTTGCAATGCAGCCTTGAAGGAAGAGAGAGGGTCTTATTGATTACAGCAGAATGGAAGAGCAGAGGAAGGAAAAAGAGTGAATGAAGGTCGTCAAAAAACTCAGACATTACTATTATAACTATTCAACCTACAGCAGATGATAAGAAAAGAATCTGCCTGAGCTTAGCAATTTTTCTTTGAAAAATATTAAATGCAGTATATTTGCAACATCTGTAGACATCACTCTACACATTCATCACTAGGATTGATGATTATGAAACAATGTTTGAACATTTGTTAGGATCTGTGAAAGCTTACCAAATTTACTTAGTGAATTCATACTTCAGAGGACCAAGGTAATTAAAGAACTACGTAGGCATTTTGCATTATATGCAGCTGTATTTTTTTATTTTACCTGATGTTGGATGACTAAGTAGAACCAACTATTAGTAGATAAAATATTCTATATAGAATATTACAGAATCCTCAAAGCAATCCCCAAATTTCATATCATGATTTCATAAAAAAGAAAATTAAAGATAAAACATTTCAAAATTTTACTCCACTGGTAAATAGCAATATGGAAACTCAGTTTTATATGTTGTATTTGTTATTTTCCTATTGGTGTGAAAAAACACAATGACCAAGAGTAACTTATAGGAGAATAATTTATTTTGGCTTTAGATTCTGAAATGGCAGGAAGAAACATGTTGAGAAATGGCAGGCATGGCAACAAAACTTGGCAGCTGAAAGCTCAGATCTCCACAGTAGAATCATAGCAGAGAGAATGAGCTGGGTGTTAGAACAGGTGAGACACTCATAGTCTGTCCCAGTAATATACTTCCTCCTGTAAGGCTCTAAGTCCCTAAAGTTCAATAACTTCCCCTCAAACAGTCCCACTAACTGGGAATCAAGCATTATAATACCAATGCCACGGAGGACATTTTCCATCCACTACAAGGCTTAATTTTAGCTGTTAACATATGCTAATATATTTAAATCACCCCAACTATAGCTCAGTGCAAGCTTGTGTTTCAGGTCTCTTCAAGATATGACATCTTGGGCCAGGCGGTTGTGGCATATGCTTTTAAACCCAGCACTTGGGAGGCAGAGGTAGGCAGATACAACATCTTCATGTGGATATTGTATTCACTCTAATTAAAAAAAAGTCATGATTCTGTCTATACTTTTGTAATGGGAAGAATTGAACTCAGAACCTTACACATGCTAGACCAGCACTCTATCGCTGAACTGTAGTCCTACCACTGTAATTATATATTTGAAAAGGAGATCATATATGTCTTCTTTAAAGTATTATTATAATTATTTATAGGTAAAAATGCCTTGGTGAAAATTTTAGCTGTTTTTACTGCATTTTTCTTTCATTTGGACATATGCCTGAGAGAAAAAAATTACAGCTGAATTTTTATTTATCTATTTATTTATTTATTTATAAAAAAGAAGGCTCTGGTTGCCTTTTAGCATTTGTCTACTATTGCAAAGATATCAGTCTAATTTCAACAGACAGCTGTAATGAATAATGGAAAATCAGTAATGGAAGCTTTAAGCAGAGCCCCAGTAAGTTATCAAAACTTCAAGGATGCAGGGAAGAGTCATTCTGGAAAGGAGAATTACACAGAATTATACAAAGCTACACCTAATATTTTCTCTTGGATCCTGACTTCTAAAGGGGTACAAGATATTAAGAAATCACATCAGGTCCAGAGAACTATAATTAATCTTGTCAACAGATATGGCAGGGCAGATTGCTGCTGAAACTTGCATCTTGATGAGACTTTCCCCCATTTACTCTATCAGTGAGAAACAGCGGTGACCCCAGGGATCTCAAGCCATTACTGGAATTTTACAGTACAGTTCACACTCATTGCATGCCCTCCTTGTGCTTGGGGGCACTAAATATTTAACTAACTGTGACCACTGTGGTATGGAGAGAGAAGCAGCTTTTAGAGCATGTTTTATGTGCAGTATTGAAGAACAAATATAACATTCAAAAAGTCTGTATCCTTGGCTTGAGGTAGAACAAATGGTCAGGGGAAAACACAATTTGTGTTTAGTTCTTTTAATTGAATTAGATTACAAATCTTTCTAAATATACATATGCATCATATCCTACAGTAGCTAGAGTAAAATGTGAAACATTATAGGCATTAATGCTACCATTAAATTTTAATGTGCACAATGTGGCTGACAATGCATCATTCCGATCTTTGTAACCAGAGTAGAGAAGAAAAAAATAATTTTCAATCTTGAAACAGCAGTTACATTATCTTTTCATAGCATTTCAAATATACATACCAACTGTAAATTTGAGTTGAGTGTGGGGTGGTAACGTAAACAACTCAGAGTTTTGTCTTGGTTGGATTTATTCATTCTCATTTAGTTTGGCTTGAGAAAAATCATTTCATATAAAGTTGAATTACAGGTTTTGTTCACCTATTTTGTCATACTTTATAACTTAGGAACTTCTAGAATTAACCAGGTTGTGGCATCATGCTACTGTAGATCATAATATGGCTTGCATTCCACACATTGAAGTAATTAAGAAAAACAGTCTAATGAAAAGTGAGAAGTGTTTCTTTGATCAGAAGAATAAAATGGCACAGAGAAAAGAAAGCTAAACTCCTAACTTTCAATCCACATAATTTGTGAGTGTGGGAAAGAGGTATGGGGCTTGCAGGGGTGTTGGTTTATGATAGAGTGCATGTGTCTAGGTATACATGTACATGGGGATCAGACATCCACAAGTGGATTGTTTTCTCAGTCATCCAATCACTCTCCACCTTCTTTTTTAATACAAGGTCTCTAAAAGATTTGCTCACATTGCCTGGCCTCCCAGCTCCAGAATTCACGGTCTTCATATCTTGTATCTTGCAAACACTTCGCTTATGGGAAAGCCAACAACATGGCCTGCCTGTATTCACATAAAGAAATTATGTATTCGCATAAAGAAAAAACCTGAGGAGAGTTTGAAAAGGAAATCTAGACACACACACACACACACACACACACACACACACACAGAACTTAGCACAGCTTTTTGGTAACTGCATTTTCTGGGGTGGGCTCTGTTTCCTAGAAGCAAGCAGAGGCATAATTCCTTTAAGAGAGGTCTTCCTGATTCATCATTAACAGAAAAATACGAGTGCCATTTCAAAAGGATGGCTTCCTTGTCTGTGCTGCCAGCACAAACTCTAGCTCTTTTAGGAGGCCGAGCACTTGAATGGCATTTGTGGGCAGCATGCTGCAAGTTAGTTGGTGGTAGCATGGGCCAACTAGATACCAGAGTTGAGGTGGTGAGGAAGGCTCCCATCCAGCAGTCTCAGAGGCAGTGAATGAACCTCTGCCATGTTGGACTGGGCAGAGCCAAAAGACAGTGTCAAGTTGGTCCTTACCACTCCCACTTAGTATTTAAAAAAAGCCGTTCTGTTCTGGTGGGAAATAATTAACAGATGTGCAATAAAGGCAGATTTAGACAGAAATAAACAGGCCATGATATGTTTTAAAAAATGTATGTAGGCTTGGGATAGAGAAGAAAAAGTATAGTGAGTTATAAAAAGAAGTAAATTTAAAAAAAATAAAACAAAGTGTTTAAAGAGACAGAGTAAACTTGTAAAAAATGTAATAGAGTAAGAAATATAAGCCACGTAAAGATGGAATATATACAGAGAGTCTGGATTATGTATATTATTATGTTTTCTTTGAATTTTTTGATTGTGAAGGAGCTAAGTACAGAAGACATTTTATTGTATGGATTGCTAAGCTAAATTAAAATATATACTTTAAAGGTATCTTGACTTCAAAATTTTGGTCTAAGGATAAGTTGCTTTGGAAAAGAAGTTTGGCTTTTGTTTCCACAGAAGATGAAAATCTGTGGATTCCTTCCAGACTAATGTGGTTTGATGGACCAAGACCTCCCAAAAGGTCACCACGAACACCCCCAAAAATTACTTAGCCCAACAATAAGCAGGAAGCAGTTTGGAGAAAACTGTGCTGAAATTCCCAAATATTGTTTATAAATGTTTCTTTACATTTAAGGGGGATATGCTATAGAGATTTGCATTGGTATGTATCTTGGTTTATTGATAAAAATTTAAGGTCAATTTTGTTATATATACATTTCTGTTCTTGATTAAGGTATTGTGGTTTTGCACCTCATTTAAAAATGTAATGTATAATTAAGAAATTTAGGTTAATAGATTATGATCTATAATAGTCAAGCTTGAAGTCATGTTCGTTAGGTTTTCTAGATATACAGAGATATATTTCAGTTAGATAATCTTCAAACCTTTCAAAGACCTACAGAATATAGCATTTAAAATGTTTTAAGAACTTAGACTTTTCATGACAATGAGACACATCTGCTTCTGGCAGCACCAATCTACTTCAAGAGTATGGTGGTCATCAAAGACGCTCCTCATGGATTCTGTTAGCCACTTGTGCAAGAAACTGCTCTTGCTCAAGCTGCTTGATGTTATTCTGTATGAACTGGACATGCAACCCACAGGAAAATGATGCTGAACTTGACTAAAGGTGAGATCATTCTTTGGGGTCCTGCTTCATGAAAGATTCTGCCAGACTTTCTGTAGGACACAGAAGAAAGCAACTGATAAGTTTGCCAATACAGGGCATAAGAGACCTTCAAATTTACTGCTTCGTGGAAAAGTCCCTTGATTACTATGGGTTTGTAGGCTAAATAGTAGATGCCCCAATGGTATAGAACTTTTGGTGACTGTCAAGGTAGTGAAATGTCTCTGTCACTTCTAGAGTTTTGGAAGTTGCTTACAATGTACTTCCTGTTAAGTTAGATAATTATTTCTTCATGATGTCTTTGAAGAATAGATAGTTATAGGTTTCCTTATTTATGATAAAAGATAAAGTAGATATAAATATTGTAACTGTAGTTCTTGCTTGATACCTGTTTTATTACATGTAATTTTTCTATGTTATAGTTAAAACCTTCCTTTTTGTTTAAACAGAAAAGGGGAAATGATGTGGGAAGTCCTTCTGTATATGTGTTGCTTTTATTGGCTAATGAATAAAGAAGTTGCTTTGGACTGTGATAGGGCAGAGTATAGCTAGGTGGGAAAACTAAACTGAATGCTGGGAGAAAAAAGGCAGAGTCAGTAAGAAGCCATGTAGACACCCACAGGAGACAGATGCCTCTGGCTGAAGCCCATCAAAACCTTGCTGGTAAGCCACAACCTCGTGGTGATGCACAGATTAATAGAGTTAGTTTTGGATATAAGAGATAGCTAGAAATATGCTTAAGCTATTGGCAAAACAGAATGGCAAATAACATAGTTTTGTGTCATTATTTTGGTTCTGGGAAGCCAGGAACAAACAAGCAGCTTTCCCCCAACACCTTACCTGTTATGTGAGTGTTATGATCCTAACTCAAACCCTCAAGATTGCTACGCCAACACTTCTGAGTGAGTTAACTCTCCAGTAGTTTGTTTGTTTGTTTCTTTTTAATTTAGGCAATTTTAATGTGCTTTGTTTCACACAGGTGACATATGGTTTGCTCCACAGTGTCCATAAGAATGGTGACTAGTGGGGACAGAGATGGCTCAGAGGTTAAGAACGCTTGCTGCTCTTTCACTGGTTGTGGTTCGGTTCCCAGCACCTGTACAGCAGCTCATAACAACCGATGATGCCAGTTGCAGTGAACCTAGAAACTGAATGCCCTTTCTGGCCTTTGTGGACACTTGACTCACATCTGATGCACTTACATTTACACCACATGCACGCGAGTCATGCACATCAAAAATTAGAATAGTTTTTGCAAGCAAATCATGAGTGGATATAAATCTTGGGTTTATTAGGTTAAATTAGAATGAGTCTATTATATTCTATGTAATAATGATTTATTAATTTTATTGAGTATGAACAATACATAGCACAATTATTCTGACTTTTTGATTCTTCTTCACTATAGTGGAAGTTCCAAGGTGATAAAGATTTTTTTAAGAATATTTTCTAATTTTTGAGATTATACTTATATCATTTCCATCCTTTTATTGCCTTGCTCTAAGATCTCCCATGTATCCCCTCCTTGATCTTTCACAGCCTCTTTTTATTTAATTGTCCTTACATGTTTTTGTGTGTGCATGCATGTACATGCCTGTGTGTGTGCATTCATAAATATATAAATATAACTAGCTCAGTCTGAAAAATGATATTTGTATGTGTGTTTTCTGGACTCCTAATTTAGTATTCTATTACCCAGAGTTGAATGTTCTGTGAGGAAGAATATTTCTCCTGGTCTCAGCATTCTTTAGTGACCTATAGTTCTTTGTCCTAAGGTCGAGACATGTTAGTGCATCTATTGCTATCATCCATGCTCAGTTCATGTTCAGGCAGTCACACTGGTGAAAGATGTGTTAACAACTTTAAATTACATTTCTTATTACTTTATTGACAGGTATTTATAAATATTGATGATGTATAACATGAAATTTTAATCCATATTGCATCAGGCATTTATCAATCACCTTAAGTTATTTTTTGCTATCATATTCTTCTCTAAGTACTTTTAGCTCTATATTATTGATGTCTATATTTACTCTTCTTTTCCATAGTGTATAGAAATTATTTCTTCTCTCAGCTAACAATAGTGTACCTTTTGGTCGATTTATTTCTTCTCTTCTTTTTCTGTCTTTCCAGTTTCTGGTAACTACTATTCTGTTCAAAGTCTATAATTTTTTCTTATTTAGAATCATTCATTCCACATTTCATATTTTGAAAGTATGTTTAAAAAGTAGATATACACCACATCTTTATCACGTATTCATCTGCCAGCAGACATTTAGGGGGGTTTCTTGGTGGAAATATTGGGACTAATGCTGTGAGAGACAAGCAATGTATGTGTGGTTTTGAGCTGTTCATTTCTTCCCTTTGGGTATATCCTTGTAATAAATGGTACTGTTAGATCCTAGATTTTGTCCCAGTGTACTTTTGTAATACTCTGGGAGATGTCTTTACTTCGACCGATTGTTAGAGACTACCATAGGAGCCAAGTCCATCCTACGTCTAGCATTCCTTAGTGAGACTGCAAATAATATTCTCTGGGTGCTTCAGTTTAGATTTCTTCATATGTCAGATAAAAAGATCAATGAGAATTTATTATGAAGTTTAGAGAGCATTTTCCAGAGGTACTATACACAATGTATTTCTCTTGCCATGTTACTCTAGTTCCAGTCTGTCTTTCTTGTTTCTCCGACTTGCTCACTTAAACCCTGCTGTTCTAAACTTCCTCGATTTCCTGTAGTACTGCTTATGTCTGCATTTTCACTCATCCGGTCTGTCTTAGAGTCCATCTTTGTAGAATCATCTGCTCCTTCAGCCACACTGATTTTTCTGGTTAGCTTTTGCTTGTCATCAAAAACCAGTCTGGTATTTGTCTCTTCTGAGTCAGTCTTCCTGACTTTCTGAACCTCAGCATGGCATGCCATTACATGGTCTCATACCATTTTGGATTTTATTTTATATATGTTTCCTACTCCTATCACCACTATTTCAATTATCCTGCAATTTGACTACTTCTAATAGAACAGAAGTCTCCTTGAGGCTCATGGTAATGCTTGCTAAGTACCATGTCCCCATGTATTTATAACACTGTACCCTATTTTTAATATATTTATATGTTTAATGATAAAGAATATGGACTTGATTCAGTGATAAAGTGAATATATTTGGGTCATGGAAATACATCATTCATAATAGTTATTTTTTGCTTGTTTGTTTCAATACAGAGTCCACTTCATGGCTCAAGCAAGCCTCATCATTCATATTCTTTGACAAGAAAAAACTGGCCAATTCTCTTTAAAATACCTTAAATAAGAAATAAAGATAATTTATTTTAAAAGACTTTCATTCAACAACACCGTGAAATATTTGTCATGGTCTGGCTCTTGAAAATCAGATTTTTGCCATTTAGAGAACCCAGATATCCAGTTCAGCCCTTCATTCACTCATGAATTAGAGTAACTTATCTGATTTGAGGCTACAGTGTTTGTTTGTTTCTTTTAATAATATTTACTATATGCAAGAAATGCTTGAGGCCGTTACAGACTTTTTCAGAATGGAGCAAAGA
Organism: Ondatra zibethicus; assembly: GCA_004026605.1. Lineage (NCBI taxonomy): Eukaryota > Metazoa > Chordata > Mammalia > Rodentia > Cricetidae > Ondatra > Ondatra zibethicus. Next base: position 9,597 of record PVIU01011795.1, on the reverse strand, counting down.
TGTGCATTTTAGTACAGCCCACAATACAATAATATACATGCATAAAAGTGTTATAGTGACCCCATTAGTTTTCACATTAACAAAATTAATAAAAATAACAGCATACATTATTGCTAGCAGTTTTGAGAAGTTGTTTAGTATAACATTGTATGATTTAATATTTCTCTAGGCCACTACTTTATACTTTTATAAGGACCTGTTTGATTATTCTATAAAACAATCACTGACAATTATTAATATTTTTGCATACTTAGGATTTATATTTTTATTCTTTTATTGCCTCCATACACACATTCTTTAAGGTTCGACCAATATGTCCATCTGCTTCATTTTGAATTACTTTTTTTCTTCTTTTAGAATCACCTGCAGAATGAATGGGTTCTTGTGCCACAGCTCTTCCTCATGCGCAAAGCAATCTAGATCTGCTGCGCCTGGCGGACTCTCAATCAATGTCACCCAATTAAATTATGATGGGGTAACATGCACAGTGGCAGGCCAGTGGAAGACGTGTGAACTTACACATATGGATTGTGATTTGCAGACTAGAAATGTAAGCCAAGGTTTTTTGTTTTTATTTTTGTTAATTATATCTGTGTCTTGTTCCTCTGTGTATCTGGTCTCTGCCAGCACAGCATCTTATCAATGACTTAGTCAGTGATCTGAACAGGCTCCCAGATAAAGAGACAACCTGCTGTTCTCTCAGGTGGGCACCAGTGTGAAAGGAGCCACAGATGAAAGAGGGAAGGACATTTAGTTACCTAGTTGTTTTTTTTTTTTTTTTAATTCTTGCTCAGGGATGTGACATTAGTTACTTTTCTATTGCTATAATACAACGTTATGACCAATGCAGCTTAGAAAAGAAAGAACTTAACTAGGTTTATAGTTCCAGAAGGATGGAATCATTGATGGGTGAGCAAAGGCATGGTGGCAGGAACAGCTGAGAACTCATATCTCTAAATGCAAGCAAGAGGCAGAAGCATACTGAGGATGTGTCCCGTGACACACCTCCTCCAACTAGAAGGCCACACTTTCTAATCCTTCCTCAACAGTTCCACCAACTTCTGACCCAGTAATCAAACATATGAGACAATCAGGGCCATTCTCCTTAAGACATCATAGCCATGGACCAAGAGAAATTGTAGATATGTACTTCTGACAGGGCCATAAAGAAAAGAACCACTAGCCTAGTTTTGCACATGTAGAAGTCACAAAATAACCAAGAAAAACCTTCTGAATTTGAGTAGAAATACCCATGGATTCAAAATCCAAACACCTAGATATCAATATCTACACTACACTCGGGTGCCACTCTCTTCTCTTTTCTCTGTACAGAGGTCTCTTAGCTTAGAGAACTTTGATAAACTGGCATATGATCCCCATGTAAATATAGAATGCCAGTTTCTCCATACAAATCTACAGAATCCATTGGATCAGACACTCATCCACAAATCCCAAGATATCAGAATAAGTATAAAGCTCTAAAACAGTCACACCCTCTACCTTTTCGCACACATAGTACTTACAGTTTCTGCCAAGTATAGAATTGGCATTAAATGCTACTAAACGGATAAAAGAATTATGAAAAATGTAATCACTAAATCGTCAACCTTATAATCTTCCACAAGTAACAGGAGCTAAGTCATTAAATGTGATACAGATTTTTAAAATGGACCTAACTTAGATTAAAATAATAATCTTCCATTCTTCTACAGTCTTATCTTAATTTGTTTCTATATAAAACTATAGAGAAATTATATCCCATAATAAGCAATCAAGGGACTTATCAATGTTGCAAAGTAAGCTCATGACATTTTATTTTACAAGATTTAACTAATTACAACACTATCAGAATGAACAGTTTTTAGCTGCCTGGATCCTGGCATTTTGACACCTAATTATGCCACTTTGATCCATGTGTGCTTTTCTCAGAAGCTAGTGTGTATACTTTAGTCACTAGACTATAGACACTCCTCTTATGAAACGTAGGTAGATAAAACTTTCAGGAAAACATTATAAAAAGTAGGTCCATTACTTTTGGATGGAAAATACCCACTAAGACCCGTGCAGCCCAGTCTTGGTCCCCGAGGTAGGTTCTATGGAAACGTGATGTGTTGTGAGAACTGAATGAACTCATAGGTGGAGGCCTGAGGAAGTACACTTCAAATATCTGTCTTGCCCCTGGTCATAGGCCAGAAGCAGTGGATCCAAGCTGCCATTGACCAATGTCTATGAAACTGTGACCCCAAATAAATACTGTCCAAGTCTCACAAGGTTACAGACATGAACAAGATAATATAGATTCAAAACTTGGGATGGGTCCTATATGTACAAAGATTAATATTAACCTAATTAGCTCTACAACTATGCATTTATCTATATCTAGCTCTGTACTCAACTCTTGTTGACTTGATTTAAAATTCACCACACACAGGATATTAGATCTTCATTCCCATTTCATAAACGAGGAAAGCAAAGATAGGGGAAGTTAGGTCATTTTCACAAAAACCACACTTGCAATAAAACTTAACTTTCTTAAGTGAATTTATTCTATTTTTGTTTGTATGTAGTACCATTATCATAAAGAAAATCGTGGATGGTAGAATATCAAATGAGTACCATAACCCACTCCTTACTGAGACTAACAGCTTCTTTAGTATTGTGCACATGTGGCTTAGAAAAAAGCTTTACACACAAAACTGGAAAGAAAAACACAAAGCATTTTCAAAACTTGCTGTTTCCTTAAGACTGTATGTCCAGCTGTGCATGTGGCTACTATTACAGTATTTTATACTAAAAACCTCACCCCAATATGACTTCAGTGCTATCACACATCTTCATCCCTTATTTCTGAAAAAAACCCCTAGTTTAAAATTAGTTATATAAAAATAATTAGAAATTAATCACAGAAATGTGCCTAAGGGACTCAACATCCTACCTCATGGATAATTTTTCAGCAATATTCACCATATTGCTACTATAAACACAAAAGCTAGAAAGGAGGGGAAAAACTAAATGTCCCTCAACTGGTCAATAGAGAGTAAAATTGAGTGAAGCCATGCACAGGAAGAAGTGTGGTCAGTTTGTATATTATCAACAGCTGACATTACAATGAATCCTTAGTCATTGGTATTTGGATGAAAAGCATTTATGAGAAAGTTATAAAAATATATTTATGGGAATTTTTGGTATTTTAATCAATGTTGTACCTCCTCATTTTGTGTAATTTTCTTTTATAATTCTCTCCATTTCAGTGCGGTTATAACTCACAAGTCAGCTGCCATCTCATTATGTCACGACATTGGTAAAAATCACTCTTGACAATCCCCAAACTTCAACACTTCTAAAATCATTAGTTTTACTTCCAGGTATGCCTTCTTATGTCAGACAAACCTGCAGAAAACATTAAACATTGCTTTATTAGTTATGCTGCTGTTGCAGCTAATATTTCTATCTAGGCAACAAATCATTGTTTAAATATAAAATCCTGCTCTTGTTGAACAAGTTAGGGCCAAGTTAAGAGATTCAGTGAACATTTCATTTTGATTTCACATTATCACGACATCTATCACTAAAGCACATAGAGCATCTGCTTTACACACTTCCTGTAGCTGGTACCCACCGGCTTCCCCGGCTGCCGTAAGATGTTGCATACTCCCCATCTATTACACTCTTGGTCTCCTAGGGAACAACCTCATAATGTGGACTGCACTCAGTCCTCCATTTATCTACATCCTGCCTCTTTCATCACCTTGCAAATATCATGTGCTTACACAGTCCTTCAAACCTACCTCAACTATTTATTGTTTGCATCCTTTGGCCAGCTGTTAGAACTCATGGTGGACTGTCTGTGGTGTCTGGGTATGGGCCAGCGCTCTGAGATTAATAGCTTCCTGTTCTGCCAATGACATAAACTCCAATGTCCCCACCCTCGTCCGAACTCCACCAGGTGCAGCATGATTCCCACCACCCAAAATCCCATGGAGCGCCTGCAATCGCTTTTGCACCATCTCCATTTGCCTGCTTTATACCTCTGACTATAGGAGTGCAGAAAGCTGCTGCCAAGTCATCTCTTTGCTCAGAGTGACTTCCTTTCTCCAGTCTGGGAAACACCGGCTCATTCTTCAAAGATCGTCTCCTACTTCCTAACATGAGGAATCGCCGGCTCTGTAGTCAGCACTCCTATAGGACGGCTTTAAAAAGGAACGCTTTTCACCCTATCAATCTTAGACTACATTTGCAGGGAATGGAAATGGTTCTGTCACTACAAACAGACCGAACTCTCCCCCTCAAAAAAGGAATGTGGTATATTCACTCGAATTTCTCAAAGTCACATCACTGGGCTTTTCTAATATGATACAATAGAAGTATTAATTTATTTATAAATTTTTATTTATATAAAGATAAATATTATTTCTATTAACATTTTAATAATTCCTATTTTTTTCAGCAAGTGATATAAATTACTTCATTTTTAACCCCCCTGTTTAAATTCTAATGTGTATGTACACCATTTTCTTTATCCATACTTTCATTGATTTCTATGTTGGTTCCATTATTTTGGCTGTATGGGAACATCTACTTTAAACTTGGATGTTCTGAGCTGTGTCTACTGGGATTCCTAAGATTATGTATCCAGAACTGGGTACTACCTGGATCATGTAGCTGTTTTTTTAAAAATATTTTTATATTTATTTTTTAAAAAGAAAACAAACTATCTTTTTCATTATGCATACCAATTAAGTTCCCACTCCCTCCCCTCCTCTCATTTTCTCCACCTACCCTCCCACCCCACCCTCATCCACTCCTCAGAGAGGGTTAGGCACATTGCTTTGTGGAAGGTCCAAGGCCCTCCCTTCTCTATCTAGACTGAACAAAGTATCCATCTGAAGAGAATGGATTCCCCCAAAATCCAATACACACAGTAGGGATAAATCCTGGTGCCACTGCCAGTGGCCCCTCAGTCTGCCCCCAGCCATGTGACTGTCAACCACAGTCAGAGGGACTAATTTGATCCTATGCTTGTTCCTCCCCAGTCTGACTGTTCTATAGCCAGATTGCTAAGAAATCTTCACTCCAGCTGCCATAGAGAGAGTACCACTTTGTATTTGCCACAGCTCCAGCATCATCTGTTGTTTCTATTTTCATATCTCCAAGTAGCCATTCAGACTAGCATGAGATACAGAATCAGCACAGCTTTCATTTGCATTTCCCTAATGGCTGAGTAATTTTGTACGTTTTCAATACTCTTTGGTCATTTGTACTTCTTCTGATATCTTACTATGACACTCAAAACAGACAATGATGTAGCAAAGTAGAAATGATTGTTTGAAGTCTTGAATTGTTATGTAAAAGTTATCCTATATCTAAAAGTAAAACAAACATGGGAGCTATCAGAACTATGAATGATAAAGAGAACATGAAATAAACATAATACGGTCTCATCATAAAGAAACCATATTGAAGACAAAGCTCCAAATCAAAGGGGTAGCCAGCAGGGGAACAGTGATTATATATTGGTTAGACATGTAAAAGTAAGGGTTAAAACCATGTATTACTAAGCAACTAGTATTCATCAGTCAGTACACAAGAAATACTGTCTTTACTCGTGTATTCTATACAACCCTTGCAGGTTACATATAACTCCAGTGGTCCTGGTCAGAATGATGTTCAGGCAGATGACAAATCTTCCTGCTACATCAACATGTGGCAAGGGATTTCAAAGTTCAAACAGGTGTTGGGCAAAGTGAGGATGGAATTTTCCCTTTTGTAGGTCTTCACTTCCAAATATCAGAAACCTGTATGAAACAACCTGGTGTAAGTAGTGGTAGGATTAGTAATGGGCGTTCCTAACTGAATCAGGGACAGGGCAGAATGCCCAGACATGGAAGCGACTTAACGCCATTCTCTCAAATGAATTTAAATTAAATGCAACCTAAAATTTCACTTATCCACCTCAAGAAATTCTGGGGATTATCAAACAAACACAAAGAGCCTTGAATGGTTAAGCTTTGTTTTGCTTCTGTGACTGAATGAGGAGGGAGAGTCTCTTTATCAAACAGTGTTAAAGCAAAAGGCTTTCTTTCTTGCCAGGAGAGTGACTTCAATAATTACCAAAAGGAGCTGGAGACAGGAGCTCCACCAATTAACTTCTGTTACAGAGTGCTGCTGACTGCTTGCCTGACAGCCACGCACAGATGGAGGGAGAGGAGAGCACACTAGAATCTTTTTTATTTTCTTTTATTTTGCATTTCATAGTTCACAAATATTAAAGGCAGTGTCAAGAGCAAGTCAGAAGGGAGGAATTGATTTCTTTAGCACTGAGTATGTGGCAAGGGCCACTTCTGAGTCATTACAAACAAGTCTAAAGAACTTTAATATTATTTTCTGCTTCTGGGTATCCAACTCAAACATTTTTCCCCCTTTTCAGATGATTTCACTCTTAGCGAAATATCCATGCACATATCCGTGTGCACCCACGTGTCCAAAACGTCCACATATTTATGTGTACACACAGCACTTTCTCAATGTCATATGTAGACACTGCAACTATTTTGCCATCTTTGCTAAGTCTGTACATTTTTAGATAATCACAAACATGCCTACATACAGACAAGTGCATGTGTTTACATTCATGCATATGTGCATGAAGAAATGTTAACTGGATAACCCAATATTATAAACCTCATCTAAATTTCCCCTGGATTTTTATCCATTGACTCTTTCCTAACACAGCCTTTACTTTGCTAATGGGAAATCTTACTTTGCCAACTACTATACCTCCTATACATTAATTAGTAGGATCTTACAATTTTATAATCATTGAAAGTTCTCCTGTTTCAACCCGATGCTTGATGTTTTGCTTTTATCTATTTTTTCATTTAACATAGCCAAAGTAATTTCATTTTTTTCTGTGCTTAATAACTTATTGTTGAACTTATTTATTTCAGTATTCTATTGTAGACATGAGTAGTGGAAGTCCAATCCAGGTATTTCCTTTGGGCTTGTGACATGCCTCCTGGGTTGGTCATAGCACTTTGCTACTTTCCAGCATTACAAGATACTCCATGCTCAGCTCACACTCATCTTGTAACATTCCTGGAAAAAGCTTCATCCCTGTGGGTCCCTATGTCATGAAAGTGAAGCAACATAGTAGGCCAGAGGAGACAGTTTGAATTCAAGTGAAGCAGGTGTCACTCTGGACAGAAAATAGATTGCCCTGTGAAACAATAACCTCCACGTCAAAGGAGTTTTCTGAGAAGGCAGAATAAGAGCAAAGAAGTTCATTCAAGTAGGAAATAGTATGTTACAGATTTTTAAATCATTCTGCCATGGCTGACAGGCTTAGTTTTGAATTAGCTAATGTACTTAACAAAATTCATGAGAAAAAAATGCAGCTTGGTGTAGAATTTCTGAGGATTTTTGGAGCATGGGTCATTTTTATAAGTTTAGTATTATTCACAACTCTTACACCAAACTCTTTTTCCCCAATCCTGGGGTATTAGGACTTCAAAATTATTTGGTAATCTCCAAAAGAAATGGGCTCATCACTGTCCTCTTTGGAGTCACATTTTGCAAGCGAAATAATAGGTTAAGTTTTCAGTTTCAGATTTTGAGGGTGGGGTGGAATCTAATTAGAAATGATAAATTGAGAAAATATCTCTGAAAATATGTTCATTATAGAGATATGAAATTATGAATTACCAGAATTAAAATGATACTGAATATGTTGACCATTGATTAAACATTTTGAGTAAATACAGCATGAAATGGGAGCTAAGACATACTTTGAAGAAGAACAGGAGAATAGTAACTAATATTTACTGAGCTCTTTCTATCTGTATTATACTGTCTGAAACAGTCAAATAAGTTATTGCTTTCAAAGATTGTTTTGAAACTAGAGAGATGGCTCAGCACCTGAAGTTCTGAGAACAACTCACTTCTCGTCCAGAACTGAGTTCTCGTCCCGGCACCCATATGGCTGGCACCTCACAACTGTAACCTGAGTTCCAGGATCTGATGCCCTCCTCTCCCTCTGCAGACATTCCACATGCAGTACAGAGACACATGTAAGCACAACACCTGTTCACATAGGGTGAAACTAAATGATAAAAAGGGAACGTTTTGATGGGATTAGCATCATGCCTGGCAAGTCTTTCAGAGCCGTGCGCTGACTTTTACTGCTGGATTGGGTTGTAGTCAGGATTTGAACCTGGAGTTTTCAGCTCAGGCTAGCTCCAAAGCCTATACTCACAATTATACAATCAGTAGGAAGCATGAAATAAAGAGAGAGACAGAGTGAAGAGAGAGAGAGAGAGAAAGAGAGAGAGAGAGAGAGAGAGAGAGAGAGAGAGAGAGAGAGAGAATAGGAGAAAGTCCAGGGGAGAAGGATATGACAAAAAGTGAGTGGTAGTGTTTTAAGTAAGAAATATTCCTCAAGCTGATAGGCAGTGGCCAAAAAAATCAAAGAGAAATCGCCTACTGTTGAACAACATAGAGTTCAGTGGGATCCCTCCTTTTGAAGGATGGAAGCAGACGACCCCTTGAATTGGAGAAGGAGAGGGCTCAAAGGAAGAAAAAGGAAAATCAAAGATAAAATGTCTGAAAAGTTTGATAATCAAAAGGGATAATGAGTTTGTAACTGTTAAGAATAAAAATTAGAAAGTGTATGTTTTCCTTACAAGGAAACAGAGTTTGAGCATATTCTACTGTCGGTGGGAAGGTTAGAGCAGAAAGAAAGGAGGTGGAAATATGAAAGATATTAATTAATACTGACAAATAATGTGGCTGAATTCAAAATGTAGCAAAAAGGCTAAGAATATCAGTCAACAATGAAAAACTAGTTGGGACACTGAGATCATTCCCCATTTATGAGACTAGTAATAAACTATGGAGGTAGCCAAGTTGTAGAGTGGTTGACTAGTGTGTAAGAAGCCCTGTTTCAATCTCCCTCAGCACATAAACAGGATGTGGTGGAGATGCCTGTCATCCCAACACTGGAGAACTACAGGTAGAAGGTTCAGACATTTAAGGTCATCCTCAGCTCCATAGTGAGTACGACCCCAGCCTGGGCTATTTCAAAGTTGGTCTCAGTTTCCTTTTTAGTAAAATAAATAAAGTGAACAAGGGAATAGGTATTGGGTAGAACATATATTGATTGAGGAAGTGACGGTAAAGAATTATAGCTGGTTTATTATTTTGTGAGAATGGGGCTTAGTTATCTGTTCTGTATAAGGGAAAATACTAATTAGTGGGAGAGACGCAGAAATATAGAGGACACAGAGAAGGTATGATGGGTATCATTTTTATAATCATGGTGACAAAATATCAGACAGAAATGACTTAAGGAAAGGAAAATTTTATTTGTCTATGAATTAATTCAATCTTTTATGTTAAGGAAGATTTTTTTTTCCATACATTGTTTTGTTTTATTTTTTCCATTCAAGAACATAATTAAAGATAAAAAAAAAATTTTTTTCCTTTCTTCCCCTTCTCCCGGTCCCCTCCCACTACCCCCCACCCCTCCTCCCTCCCCCTTCTTCCTTGAAAGAGGGCATGGTGCCCTGCCCTGTTGGAAGTCCAAGGCCCACCCCCATCCCT
>PVIU01011794.1:0-62996 GCA_004026605.1 Ondatra zibethicus | reverse complement strand
GCAGGAGTGCTGGGATTGCAGATGTGTAGCACCCTCCCATCTCAACTGCAGGAGTGCTGGGATTGCAGATGTGTAGCACCCTCCCATCTCAACCGCAGGAGTGCTGGGATTGCAGATGTGTAGCACCCTCCCATCTCAACTGCAGGAGTGCTGGGATTGCAGATGTGTAGCCCATCTCAACTGCAGGAGTGCTGGGATTGCAGATGTGTAGCCCATCTCAACTGCAGGAGTGCTGGGATTGCAGATGTGTAGCACCCTCCCTGCTCTTCACATCATTCCAGGGGCTGAACTTGGCCTGTGAGCTCTGCAGCTACCATTTACTTCCTGAGCTGTCTCTCTGTCTCCCCTGTCTCTGTCCCTCTCTCTTATGTGGTACTGAGGACCAAGTACTTGCTAGGACTCTGTTCTATACTGAGCTGGACCCCAAGACAGGGTTTTACTAAGTTACCCAGGCTGGCCTTGAACTTGTAGCCAGCATTAGCCTGTTGAGTATCTGGGACTTACAGGCATATACCACCAGGCTCACAGTTCATTTTTTCCAATACAAGATCTTACCTTATTGCTCTAGTTGGCCCAGAACACACTGTCTAGCCCAGGTTGGTCTCAAGCCTGTGGCAATCCCCCTGCCTCAGCTAAATCTTCCTGCCTGCCTAAAGCTACTGTGCCTGGCTCAGATTTTCACATTGTGACAATTTTTTTTATTATTAAAAGGGGAACATCCTAACTCTTTAAAAGATGGAAGTTTGATGGCTGTGTGTTCTGGCTCACACCTGCAGCCCTAGTGCTTAGGGGGAGAGGGAGGAGGATTCCTGTGAGCTCAAGGCCATCTTGGATTACTTAATGAGTTCCATCTGGTCTGGGCTTTAGTTGGTGACAGTGTCTGGAAAGACAAACAACAACAAAAACAAAAAGATTGAAGCTTTGAAGTAAGTCTCACTGAAACTGTTTTTCCCCCTTGGCAGATATTATTCTTGAGGTTTGGCTGCCTACCAAGAAGGTGAAGCTGACTGTGTCTGACAGGGCCAGGAATCTAGCACACCATTCCTTCACAACCACAGCTTTTTATTTATAACACGAACAGGAAAACCCTTACCCCTGTGTGTTGTTGCAGCATAGTATGGATGCACCACTCACAACTTCCTGCTTTTCAGCAGCTGAGAACTGAAACTTTAAAGACTGAGTAGTTAACGTGCATATTAAGTGGTTTACCATCACCTTTAAGTTGAGACAATTACTATTTGGTCCCCCATTTTCTTTGGGGGCATTAGGAAAAGTTTGGAGCATAAAAGTCTCCAGAGGCCAATTTGTCATTCAGCAAGACCTTGTTTGAGTCATGGCCGGGATTGCTCAGCTTCCCCATTGCTGCTGCACCCTCCACCTGCCTTTGCCCACCATGGTTGGGTGAGGCGGTATGAGCTGTGAACACTGACAGTTTTTAGGGTTTTGAGGTGATTCGTGTGGCTAGAAGTGAGGGAGCTCTCAGGGATCTGCATCCCCCAGGCTTCTCTTTTGTTACCTCAAGTCCTGTCTCCTCCTTCAAGCCTATGGCTTTTCTTTTCTGCCATCCAGTTTCTTAAGAATATGCCTGAAAAAGAAGCAGCCCTTTTGGAGCTGTCAGAACAAGTCCTTAAAATAGAATCCAGCTTGGCCAAGTGGGCAGCTAGTGGTGATTTTTTCCCCTGAAATAAAAACAAAAAACAAAAATAAAACAAAAGAAACATATGCTTTTTATTTCAGAACAGTTTTAGGGCTATTGTGAAAATTGGAGAGCGGGTTCTTAGTATTCAATACCCAGCTGCAATATTTTACACAGTGTGAGATGTTTGCCTTCCAGGTCACTAACCAGGCCCTCATGTTACATCTCATGGGTTGTTTTTGCTTGTGACAGTGTCTCAAGTTTTCTGGGGTTTTGACAGTTTTGGGGTTTTTAGTGAGGTGTTTCATAGATTCTTCGGTGGACACTGTCTGAAGGCATTCTTGCTTACCATGGAAGTGGAATGAGGTGTTTTCAAGAAGAAAGTCCAGTGATAAACTGTTAATCCGGGTCACATGACTTGAGAGGATGTTTGCAGGGAGTTTCTGTTCGGTTTCATTTTAACACATTTTCCCTGTAGTTTAAGTCTTGCTTTCCTCTTGGCAGCTAGTGGCTTTTGTTTTTGTTTGTTTATTTCCTTGTGGTTTGGCACTTGAGCATCAGAAGCTCGAGAGTGACACCTGCTGGTAAATTGTAGTGCTACTGGTCCATAGAGCCTATGTAGCTGTGTCTCCAGCATCCCGGAAGGGTCCTGGCATCCTTCAGTGTAGTCTCCTTTGCCTGAGTAGCAATGGTGGGCAGGAGAGTGCTTTGGAAGCAGGCAGGCACAGACTTGAGTTTCTTCACAAGTTCTTGATACTTACCCGAAGTGAAGAGATTTAATTTAGGAAAGTATCTCTGGTTTAAATTGAGAAGTCAAATGAGAAATGGACTTCTTGCAGTAGCCACAAATCATCTTACAGAAACTGTTAGGAGGCATCTCTGTATTTAAGCACAGTTGTGTGTTCCTCACTAGACCTGGTATGTGACTTTGGTGGGCGCATAGGTGAGGGAGGGATTTTAAGATAGACAGGAGACCTCTACCCTGGGGAACTTGGTGTCACATAGAGCCTGTGCGGCTGGAGCATTGGCTCAGTGGTTAAGAGCATCTGTTGCTCTTGCAGGGGACCCAGGTTCTCAGCACCCCCATGGTGGCTCACAACGGTCTATACTCCAGTTCCAGGGAATCCAGCACTCTGTTCTGGTCTCTGAAGGCAGCAGGCACGCCGCATGTGGACATACATGTAGGCAGAACACCCATACACATAAAAGTAAAAATATTTTTAAAAGAAAGCTCATCTAAAATCTTAACAAAGGTGGAAACCCAGGAAAATGTACAACATACTTACTGTTTAGATTTTTGCTATCTCCTTTAAGAAAGATTTTATTTTTATTTTTAAATTACTATTAGGCTTATTCATTTCATTTTATGTGTGAGTGTTTTATCTGCATATATGTATTATGTGTGTGCTTGGTGTCCAGCAGCTCAGAAGAGGTTGTTGGATCTCCAGGAACTGGAGCTGCAGATGGATGCCTGTGAACCACTACGTGGGTGCTGGGACTCGAACGTATGCCCTTTTCAGGAGTGACAAGTGTGCTTAACCACTGATCCATCTCTCCAGCTCCCTTATTTCCATTTTTAATTATCTACATATGTGTGTATGTGCCTATGGAGTCAGACCCCTTGGATCTCGAGTTATACATAGGCAGTTGTGCGCTGCCTGGCATGGTGCTGGGGACTGAGCCTGGGCCCTCTGCAAGAGTCGTGTGCACTCCTAGCACCGAGCCTCTCCGGCCCCAGGTTGCCTCCATTTTAAAAAGTCTTACTGAAGCTATATATGTACAACTCTCATTTGAATCTACAGTCCCAGTGCTTTTCGTGTATTCGGGTTCGTGGACCAGCCAAAAAAAAAAAAAATCAATGTTAGGCCTTTTCCATTGACCCAGTCCTCACCTGCCACCATCCTCTCCCTCCAGCCTGGTGACCTCTTCTCTACCTCCTGTCCCTGGATGGTTTGTATTCTTTCTTACCCTCAGCATGTTTTCAAGGTTCCCCACCTTGGAAACCAGTTAGCACTTCCTTCTTACTGTGTGCGAGCAGACCGCATTCTGTCTGCGGGTCCACCCTTGAATGGAACGTCATTTGTTTTCTCCTTTGGCTCTTATGCACAAACTGCTACGGACATTGCGTATAAGTCTTCCTGTGGCCAAGTGTTTTTATATTTGGATATCTACCTCAGAGTATAATTGCTAAATTATATGTTATTCTGTATTTAACCATTTGAGGAGCTGCCAGGTATTTGACATTCCCTCACATTGTGTGTGAGTTCCAGTTTCTCCACATCTCCACAAACAGTGGTTAGTATCTGTCTTTAATAATAGCCATTCTGGTGTGTGTGCGGTGGCATCATATTGTGATTTTAATTTGCATTTGCCTAAGAGCTGAGAGTACCCTTTGATGTTCTTGTTGGATATTTGAATGTTGTCTTGGAGAAATGCCTGTTCAGATTCTTTGCCCATTTGGTTTCTTAAAGATTTATTTTGTTTTTAATTATGTTTGTGTGTCTGGGTATATGCATGGGAGTGCCAGTTCCCTGGGAGGCCAGAGGTGTGGATATCCCTGGATATTTGCTGGAATTTTGGCAGTCATGTGTCCCCGGAAATGGGCACTAGAATCAAACTTGGGTTCTCCTAATAGCAGAATGTGCTCTTAACCTTCAGCCATCTCTCTAGCCTCCTTTTTGTCCCCTTAAAAAATGAGTTGTTTTCCATTTTTGTGGAAAAGAGCTTTAGAATCTATTTGAATTGGTTTGGAAACATAGGGGAGAGTGGTCTTAGGGCATCTGTCAATCTGTCTCTCTCCCCATCTTAAATCAGCTGTGGTTAAACATGTCTGAGAATGGCTGTGCTGTCTGCTTTGACTGCTCAGGTTAGGAGTGCAGAGATAAAACCACCTCTTTAAAGGATGAGAGATAAAACTCTAGTTGAGTGCTTCCCAGAATGCATAGGAACGACCCTGAGTTCCATCTCCAGTTCTGAGTGGGGTCAGGTGGGGATCCCCACGTCCCTTAGACTTCACTGAAGCCATAGAAGTTGTAACCAGTTGAACAATGATTCTGGGAAAGCACCCAGATGCTCGACTTGCTTCTTCTCCTCATGAACTGTAATATATCTGCTTTGTTTCAAGTCTCTGTGACTTCAGACTCAGCATCCTTTGTGGGCTCTGATGGAAAAACCCAGTTTCCTGCTTCTTAGACCCACCCTTTTCTTTTTCCTGAGGAGATTCTCAAGATAATTTATAAATGATTGACTTTCCTTTCAATTCAGCCTTTTCTTCTTTATCATCAAAAATCTTGGCTTAAAGTATCCTGTCATTGTTGTCCCCCCATCCCGCCCTGTGGTTCTGAGGGTTGATCACAGAACCTCACACATACTGAGCATGCTTTCTCACCACCAAATGGCATCCTAAACCCTTAATTGTGCATACATTGTTAGACTTCTCCATCACTGACAAACACCTGGCAGGAACAATTTAAAAGGAAAAAGGGTGCATTTTGGCTTACAGTTTTAAACCTTGGTTGGTTGGATCCATTCCTTTGAGCCTGAGGGACGGCAGAGCCCCCAGCATCGGGAGCCTGTGGCTGAAGCTGCTCACCTCAGAGCAGCCAGGGAGCAGAGCAGAGACAGGAAAGGACCAGAACCAGGCTAGAACCCCCGTAGACATGCCCCTCCAGTAGCCTGTTTCATCCAGCCACTCGTCAACTCTTAATGTCTGTCATTTTTCCCAAGTAGCACTGCCACCTGGGACCAAGCCTCTCACATGTGAGTCTGTAGGAAACATTTGAGATTCAAAACCTAACAGAGCCCTTTGAGGTTTTGTGGTATTCTGACAGTTTTTTTCTTTCTTTCTATATTGCTTTGTTCCTCTGGAATTTTTAAAGCAGAAGGAAGTAATCAGTCACATGTGCTGGGAGTTGAATGAGTGTAGAGTGTGCAGGCCGTCTGTAAAGACGGTTCATTCTTTTTGCCCTGTAATGGAGACACCAGAAAGTCTTGAGTTGAGACTATTTTCCTCACACTGTTTCTTTGTAAGTCACATAACTGATGTACGTTAAACCTTGTACATTTTACAGGTAGACAGTGTCATGAGTATGTCACCACAGTCAAGACAGTAAACACATCCACCCCTTCAGAAGTGTCTCTGTGTGTACGAACACTTAATACATCTCCCATAACAAATTTTAAAATTATAATATTTTTATTATTCTTAGAGAATTAAAATTACATCTCCTCTTGGTCTATTTTGGTTTTTTTTCTTTCTTAGCAGTATTGGGGATCAAACCTAGGGCCTCATACTTTTGAGCTCTTTCATAGCACATGCTTAGGTGCACACATGCTGTCCACTGGAGATGATGCTCATCGTGTATATGAATTAAACAGCTCTCTATGTGTTCCTTTCCCACCCCAGGCAACCACTGTACTTTGCTTCTATGTGTGCACAGTGGCCTTGCCACCACTTTGTTTACTGTGACTCGCTACACGGCAGACAGATGGCACGATTAGATTCGCATGTGTAGGGAGATGGTGTGCATACATCTATTAAACACTCTGGTGTTGAGTTTTACTTGCAAAATGAATGTTTGCTTTTCCCAAAGGAGGAAGGATGTGTTTGCTATGCAGCTTTCTTCTCACTGGAGTTAATGAGAAGAATTTGTGTTGCAGCAACTGTTTTCCCCAATTTGAAATGATAAAATGACTTCATTTTCTAGCCAATCCACTGGTGTGTTTCTGTCGGCTCAGTGGCTGCATATGAACTTACTGATGTTTTAATTATGTCTACAGCACCACAGCCCCTCAGTCAGCTGTGGCCTGGTGGGGCTTCCAGTCCAATAGTCCTGGCTCTGCTGTGGCTTCAATGTGTAGGTTTATTTAACCTATACATTTAAATTAATACAATAAAATTAATTTAATTTAATTCTATCATTCTATTTACCAATAAGACTCGCAGTCAAAGGCTGGGGTTAAAAGCCTGCTAGCTCAGAGAGGCTGAGCAGCAACTAGTTGATCTTACTTTTTGGCCAGAGATACCACAAAAACCATGTGTCTTCCGTCGTCCCAGAGCCAAGAGGAAGCTCAGACTCCAGTCCCTGCCCCTTTCCTTCCCATGCGTCTTCTCTGTCCAAATTGCTGGATTCTCTATGGCCAATTTTGGTCAGCTAGTCACTGGCTCCGCCCCCTGATTCCAGCTATAACTTTATTGGGAGTGTTAGAGTGCCATCAAAATATCCCACAATAAGTCCTCTTTTTATATAACACATTGACACATGCATGTGCTATCTGCCATGTGTATGCAGATGCCCATGGAGGCCAGAAGAGGGCATTAGGTCCCCTGGAGCTGGAGTTCCAGGCAGTTGTGAGCTACTTGATGTGGGTGCTGGGAACCAGTTCTTGTCCTCTTCAAGAGCAGCAGGTGTTCCTGACTGGCGGCCATTTCTTTAGCCCCCCCTATTTTGAAGTACTTTTAGCTTACTCAGTAGGGAAGTTAATAGTAAAATATTGATTGAACTTGCAAGTACCTTGAATTAAACTAGGGTTGGCAATTATTCTTCTTAATGGCATGATTTTTATTTAATCTTGATGCTTCTTTGTTTGACAGTGAGTCTTGCCTTGCAGTGGGGTGTTCTATCAAGTTGGTGAGGGTAGGAAGGGACAGGTTTCAGTGATGAGCTGGTGTGCAGTAAGTCTTTGTTGAATTCAGGGAAGAGTTCTGACTCTTGACAAGAAGTTGGCACATCCATGATTGTGTTTAGATTCTTACTTAGAAATATACTTCTCTGTGGCAGTGTGCAGGAAACATGCTTTTATTTCAAATAATAGACTAGATTTAAGCTAAAACCACATATAACATATACCCCCAAGTCTCAGGGGTATAATGTCAGTGTTTCAAAATTAAACCCTGACATTTCCAATAGATTATTATAATAATTTGCAAGTAGGATTTTTTGTAGATTCCAATATTTATCTGTACAAATATATAGGGTGTTTGTTTTTGAGATAGGGACCTGTTATGTAGTTCACCCTGGCTGATATATCCCAGTTTGGTCTTAGGTTTCTCTTGCCTTAGTCTTCTGAATGTTGAGATTACATGTGTGTATCATCACATCCAAGTTCATTACGGTATTGATTCATTTCCCAGGTAATTAAGCGGGTATCTTTTTAGGTGTTCCTTGGCTGTTTGTAGGTTTTGGGAGAAATCGCCAACATTATTGAGCTTCATCATCATCCCATTTGATCTTTTTTTAAACAAATGTGTTTTTAGATATTTTAAAACTCAAACACTTTATTTTATTGTATATAACATTGTACGTGGTACTGTGGCACACAAGGATATTTTCTACAGACACATGTCCTCTAAGCATAGCCACCTCTCCGCCTCCCATTAGCTCCCTTTATTCCCCCATGCAATTTCATGCCATTCATGCATATGTGATTTTGCCCATGCATGTATAAAATCTAGGAGCCACATCTGTGGTTAGTTATCTTTCCAGCCGAAGACTCACTGTGTGTATGGCACAGTTTCTTCATCCACCCCTCCATTGCAGTCCCTAGCTTAGCTGTTGGGTCAGATGCCCAGTTGTATAACAGGGTTATTTAGCAGATCTACTTTTATTTTTTGTTCTTTTTTTTTTTTTACAGATTTTATTCGTGGGTTAAACAGTGATTAACTGTGAGTCAACAATAATACAAGGATTTTGCATTAAGGAAAGAAATAAAAGTTCTTCCCCTTGGTGTCATTTAACTAAGAGTGAGCCCCGGTTTGAATTCTCTACTTCACGTTCCCTGTTTCTTCAGTCCTTTGTTGTATGATCTGAATCTGTGTCTGTCTGCAGGGTGTCTGGGTCTTCTGTCTGTGTGTCTGTCAGTTGTATGAGATGTGTGTCTGTGCTTAAACGAAGGGCTTCACTCTTCACTGGGAAAGAATGGGATACGTTATGGAAATCTTTAACAGAGTTTTATAAGGAATTAAGCCACTGGCTCCAAACTATTCACACAACAAATAGTATTATAAATATTGTTTATCAATCAATATTCATAAATGTTGCTTTCAACCTTGATAGTAGATTTTAGAAAGTTGCTTTCAATCTCTGTGTTTGCTGCTTTCAGCAAATGATACACATGCATTGTTCTGGGCCAGGGGCATGGAAGAGTACATGACTTAAATTACAGCTACCAACTGCAGTGATGGCACACGTCTTAAATCCTAGCACTCTGGGAGGCAGAGGCAGGCAAATTCCCCAGTTCTAGTCCATTCTGGTCTACAGAGTCAGTTCCAGGACAGCCAAGGCTACACAGAGAAATGCTGTCTCGAAAAAACAAAGAACAATAAAAACAGAAAGATTATAACTGTGCTGTGCATTCATTTAGATTGTAAACGGTGATTACATGAGAAATCCAAGGCCGGTAAGGATGATTGTTCAGTTAAAGGCGGACTAAACAGTTTGAGTACACAGTAGGCTAGCTGTCATGACTTATGTGACCTCAAGGTGTTTTATTATTAATTCTGGCTGTGTGGTCCAGCAAACAGTAGTCTCTTAGAATACAAGAGATAATTTTTTGAATATTTCATTGCCACAGTTTTGTTCTTTGTTTTCGTCTTACTATAAAGACTTTGCTGGCCTGGAACTCAAGAGACCCACCTGCCTCTGCCTCCGGGAATGCTAGGATTAAAGATGTCTGCTATCAAGGGAAGCCAGTTTTTAGTTTACTGAGGGACCCCCCCCCACACACACACTGGTTTCCATAGTGAGGGAATTGGTTTATTTTTCTACCAGCGGTAGGTAGATAAGGCTTCCCTCTGTCTACATCTCACCTGCTGCAGGAGAATTGTGTGTATTCTGTCAATCATGATTTAAATAAATACTGATTGGCCATTAGCTAGGATGTATAGGTGAGACAACCATACAGGAAGTAGAGGTGGAGCAAGGAGAATTCTGGGAAGCAGAAAGCTCTCTCGGCACTCCTGCCTGGACCACTGACGAAGCAGGATATGCCCCACTGAGAAAGGTACTGAGCCATGTGGCCAACATAGATAAGGATAATGGGTTAATATAAGCTACAAGAGCTAATAAGAAGCCTGAGCTAATGGGCCAATCAGTTTATAACCTAATGTAGACTCTCTGCGTGATTTTCTCTGGGACTAAACAGCTGGGGGACCAGGCGGGACAGAAACCCCCGACAAGCAGGCCCTCATGTTACACTCACCAACATTTTTTTTGTCAGAACCCAGATATTTTTAAACTGTGCATAGCAGTTGCGTTTCCTCTGGGAGGCAGTAAGATCGACATATTTAATCACTCATTTGAGCAAGCTACCAAGGAAATAAATAAAGCTCAAAGGTCCCTGGAAGAGCAACTAGTTTAAATAGTTCAACAGTATCGGCTCAAAGATTTATGATAGAAAAATTTGAATGAGAGAAGTAAGGAAAGTTACATTTCGATTACAAACCTAAAAGGAAAATAAAGACCGTCTTAAAACTGTGTGAGTTTGCCCACTTCCTTATTTCTGTATTTGAACTGGGAACAGACTCTTAAGCTATTTTAGTAAATTTTTGTGTGTTTGATGTTGTGTGCCCCCTTCCTTAGTGTGTCTGTGTGTGTATGTGTATGCATATGTAGGTAGTGTAGGTTCGTGTGTGTGTGTCTGGTGTGTACAAGTGTGTATGTGTGTGTATGTGTGTATGTGTATGCATATGTAGGTAGTGTAGGTTCGTGTGTGTGTATGTGTGTCTGTGTGTGTGTGCATATGTAGGTACTGTAGGTTCGTGTGTGTCTGGTGTGTACAAGTGTGTATGTGTATGCATATGTAGGTAGTGTAGGTTCGTGTGTGTGTGGTGTGTACAAGTGTGTATGTGTGTATGTGTGTGCATATGTAGGTAGTGTAGGTTCGTGTGTGTCTGGTGTGTACAAGTGTGTATGTGTGTGTCTGTGTGTGCATATGTAGGTAGTGTAGGTTCGTGTGTGTCTGGTGTGTACAAGTGTGTATGTGTGTGTCTGTGTGTGCATATGTAGGTAGTGTAGGTTCGTGTGTGTCTGGTGTGTACAAGTGTGTATGTGTGTGTCTGTGTGTGCATATGTAGGTAGTGTAGGTTCGTGTGTGTCTGGTGTGTACAAGTGTGTATGGAGGCATTGGTGTTGTTCCTCTGGCATTGTCTGCCCTTTCTTTTATTTTCAAGTTCTTTCTTTCTTTATTTTATTTTATTTTGGACATGGAGTCTTTCACAGCCCAGGAGCTCACTTAATAGGCTAGGCTGACTGCCCAGCCCCTTCAGGTGCCATCTACTAGTCTCTGCAGCCTCATCATGAGTACACACCATGATACGTGGCTCTTATTTTAAACATAGGTTCTGGGACTTGAACACAGACCCTTGTGCTTACATAACAGGTGCTTTACCAACTAGGCTGTCTCCCCAGCCTTTGCTCTCTGGTCTTAGACTTTGTCCTCCATCTTTCTTTTTATAACATCTATGCATGTTTAAAGACAGTCTAGCTGTATTTTCTGGGCAGATGTTGTCTTCTCAATAGTTCAGGGGCTGTGTTGTTCTGTGCATATCAAACTGACAGGATAGTTGGATTTGCTACATCTGTGTTTCCCAAAAATCTTTGTGTTGATGATAATATAAAACTCTAACACTTGGAGAAGGCACATGCCTTTAACTCCAGCACTAAGTAGGCAAAGGCAGGTGGATCTCTGTGTTCAAGGCCAGCCTGGTCTACAGAGTGAGTTCCAGCACAGCCAAGGCTACACAGAGAAACCCTGTCTTGGGAAGAAAAATATCTAACAGATTGAGAACTGCTATTCTTAGGCTAGAAATACAGTACAGTTGGTAAAGTGTTTGGCATAAAATGATATGGTAGGATATACCTGTAATCTCAGTATGAAGTTGGAGTCATGAGGAAAGAGTTCAAGGTCATCTTCAGATACAAAGTGAGTTTGAGACTAGGCTGGACTACATAAGATCCTACCTCAAAAAAAGAAAGGAAGGAAGGAAGGAAGGAAGGAAAGAAGACAAAAATATACAACAGCTTGGACAGATAGGCAGTAGAAATTCATTAGCCTGGGGAGTTTTTCTTGCCCCATCTTGATTGCTCCATTTCTCTCCATCTCAGCCGCTTCCTGAGAAGTTTGTGGTGAAAGGGGTTGTGGATCGTTTCTCAGAAGAGTTTGTGGAGACCAGAAGAAAAGCTTTGGATAAATTCCTAAAGAGGATCACAGATCACCCTGTGCTCTCTTTCAATGA
Organism: Ondatra zibethicus; assembly: GCA_004026605.1. NCBI lineage: Eukaryota > Metazoa > Chordata > Mammalia > Rodentia > Cricetidae > Ondatra > Ondatra zibethicus. The sequence goes on along the minus strand of PVIU01011794.1, from coordinate 51,126 downwards.
ACACTTCAATGTATTCCTCACTGCTAAGGTACGGGCAGAATTTTGTGTATTTCTCTGTAAATGATTATTATTGGGCTCCTTCTCAAACCTCTGCTTTGCTTTTTCACTAGCCGCTTCCGTGAGTGGTGCCCTGGGGTGGGCATCATAAGGTCCTCGACTTTGGGTGCCCATTGCATTAGCATGCTTTCTGTTTTAGAATCCAAGAGGAGGACAGGCTGCCCCTTTGTCTTAGCAATGTAAGTTGGTAGTTTTACTTGCCAAAAAGAGAAGTGTCCTGTAAATGCTTCTTGGCAGTGTTAGTAGGTGAGGCTCACCAACAATAGGTACAAAAGCGAAAGGGTACTGAGCATTTGGTGAGAGTGTTCTTCAGGGCTGGCAAGATGGATCAGTGGGTCAAGTATTGGCAACAGAAGCCTCAGGAGCCACATCTTCTTTCCAGGACCCACATAAGCGTGGAAAGACCCAGCTCCACAGGGTTACCCTCTGACCTCCCATGCCACCCACATACCAAAGTACACATACACACACACACACACACACACACACACACACACTCAAAATAACACATTATAAAAGTATTCTCCATAAGAACCTGTTTTACGCACAAAGGTCCCTGTGCCCATAGAACACTAGGGAACCAGGAATGTTAAACACGCAGAGGCTTCTTCTCAATGGAAGAATTACCTGTTTTCCACCCAGAAGGCTGAGCGTGGACACTGTTAACAACCTGGAGACTTTTACTATCTGTGGAGGCAGATCTCACCCACTGTCTTAGGGTTTCTGTTGCTGTGAAAAGACACCATTACCATAGCAACTCTTATAAATGAAAACATTTAATTGGAGGTAGTTTCAGAGGTTCAGTCCAGATGGGGAGCATGGTGGTATGCAGGCATACATAGTGATGGAGTTGAGAGTCCCATATCTTGCAGGCAACAGGAAGTTGATTGAGATATTGGGTGGTATCTTGAGCATAGGAAATCCCAAAACCTGCCCCCACAGTGACATACTTCCTCCAACAAGGCCATATCTGCTCTAACAAACCACACCTAATAGTACCTCTCCCTGTGAGATTATAGGGGCCAATTACATTCAAACTGCCACACTTACCTTTTGCTATAAAGGCAGACCTCACCCAAAATGTTTGTCCCAAATGCTTCCCTTCCTAGAACATTATCTTTAGCTCTCAGTTAATAGAATTCATCCTTAGGGGAGATGTTACAAGTACTTTATGGCCTCTGTGCTATCTTGGTCAGAGACCACAATAGATTCTAGGCCTTTTAGCTGTAGAACCAGCCCTAATGGTCACATGTACTTGGCAAAAGGAGGTTCTATGTAGTCACATCTTAAGCTTTATTGTGTACCTGGAATTGGAATGATTGTTACCTAGAAACTTTTCCCCAAATTGTACTGTGTTTTAAATATGCTGACAGTGAACCACCTGGCATCAGACTCCCCAGGTCTGATCCAGATTGACGAAGTTTTCTTTCTCACCTCTTCCCTCCCTTGATACCTCCTGGCCCCCTCAAGAGCCCTGTAAATAACTGTAGCTTCATTTCTCAGACGAGGGAACTGAAGTTCAGAGAGATTCAACTCTGATTTGGCATCATTAGGACTTGAAACTGGGTCCTGTGGCTCTTAAGGCCTGATTCCCCTCTGTACCACGAGGCCTGGCCATTGCTCGCCGACAGCAACGTTCCTCTTAGGTTTTCCAATCATTTGCCAAAAAAGCCGTTGTTTCCAGCCTGTTGCTAGAGACGGCTCACGCTCGAGCTGCGTGCTCAGCTGGCCTTGTGCTTCGCTTGCTGCTGGCAGAACTGACCTGAAATCTAAGGCTCAGGCTCAGACTCTCCCTAGCCAACCCGTTTAGCTTCAGATTCCTGCTTTCAAGCCATATACAGAATACTCTAATGACAAGGGTATTGAGGTCTAAGTACTGCCCGCTTCACACTGTTGAAATTACAGAGGCAGTGTGCAGATGGCAACTGCTAAAATTTAAGGCTTCCGGAAGATTCTGTTCTCCACTCATGGAAACTATTTGGCAAAGTCCTCTAAGTTTTTGTTTTTAACTTCCATGGATGGCAGCCCATACAATAGCTCCCCCTACAGACTGAACATGTTTAATGTAAGCATTTCTCAGTGTACTAATACTTGGGTGTGGTTCTTCAGGTTTCTTGTTCTCCCAAAGTGCATGTCAGTTCTCAGGGTGAGGTCCTTTGTCCAGAAGCCCCAGGCTGTCCTCATTACTGAGTGTGGGAGGGTTGTGACTTTGATTCCTGTTCCTTAGGAATCTGCATGAAGAATGAGTGGGAAATTGTGTCTTGGAGAGAGATGAACTGAGATTTCTGGACTAACCAGTGTGACAAAGTTTTTTTTTTTTTAAGATTTATAATATGGTCCTTCAATGTCTCCATCGAAGTCCTGACCCATGAAGTGAGTGCAGGAGAGCAACCCTTAAACACAGCGCTCTGCCTGGTGTGCTGTGCACAAGGACTGGGACAAGGTCACCTCAGTTACATAGTGAGTTAAAGGGCAGCCTGGGCTACATGAGCCCCTTTCTGAAGAAACAGAAGAAAGCCAAAACCAAAACAAACTGCAAGCCCATTTTAGTGTCACTTGCCAAACTAAACACACCAAATAGCCCTTTTTTTTTTTTTTTTTGCTTTTTTGTGTTTTTGTTGGTTTGTTTGTTTTTTCTAAGACAGGGTTTCTCTGTGTAACTTTGAAGCCTGTCCTGGAACTTGCTCTGTAGACCACGCTGGCCTCAAACTCACAGAAGTCCTCCTGCCTCTGCCTCCCGAGTGCTGGGATTAAAGGTGAGCGCTACCACCCCCAGAGACCCATCTTTTCTTTTAAAAAATGAACTATGATAAACTATATATGGTGTAAAAGTTATTATCTTAACCATTTCTGAGTGGTCAGGCCAGGTTGCTATGCGACCACTCTCCAGAACTCTCCTGGGACTTTCCAGTCTTACAAATCTGAAACTCTACTCCTGAGACAAGAGCTCTGTTTCTCTTCACGCAACTCTTGCATATTTTCCTTTGATGAAACTGTTGTGTGAACTGCCCTGGTGAGTTGTCAGCAAGCATCTGTTCCTCCCACAGACAGGACACCAATGACTCCAATGTCATGATTTCTCCAAAGCCAAGCTCCACAAACCAGTGGGTTCGCTGGGTTTTGTTTACAGAGCCTGGGGAAGGAGTTACATACAGGAGAAAGTATGAAACAGCCACACAACACAGCAGTCTCACTCCAGTGAATGTTCGTGCAGCTGCATACATAAGTACGCCCATCTGTTAAGCTGACTCCGACCACAAAGGAGACTTACATACAGCTGAGAGGGAGGTCTAGGAAGGAGTGACAAGGGTCTCAGCTAAGGGTTTGATGATCTTCCTTCTATGATTAGCAACAGGCCTGACCTGTGAGTCTCTGAGTATCACAGCTGTCAATTGAGCTGGAAAGGCAGTGTCTTACAGCAGGGAGTGTGTCTAAGTTCATAGATGAGCATTTGCAGAGACATCCTCTTGGTGATGACATGCCCTTATCCCAAGATGAAGCCAGTGGTGCTGGGAGAGTGTGAGGAAGCTCGGTGGCCTGTGCCTTCATCTGTAGTGGAATGGGTGCATCAGTTGGGTAGGTACCACTGAAAATTTCATCCACTTGGTAGTTGACTTACCTGGGGCATATGACTTAACATTTTGTTTGAAGCGGAGAGTATTAAGTTTAATGAGCCACTTGAGTCTAGGATCCAAAACATGTCACCTGTGGAAGGAACTCTAAGAACTCAGCAACAGTGAGGCTTCAGTGACAGTCGTGAGAAAGCCTGGTGCCTTTGGGAATGTTTCCTGTCAGGAAGTCAGGATAGGAGATGGAAGCTTAAGAGTATTCTCCCAATTACCTGACTTGGAAGGAGAAAATGAGATGGAGAGGCGCCAGAGGGAATTACTGTTGTTCTCAAGTGGGCATGGCAGTCTTGTTATTCACCAGTTATTGATTCTTGATCAGGTCATGAGAAAGCCATGGCCTTGCTCTAAATCTCCCCCCCATGAACTGGGGGTGAATGTTCTGTTTGTGGAGTGGTGTGGATGAGCAACAGACACCAGCACCTTCTGTAAACCCATTTTTGAAAGTGATGCAGGACAGCCTAAAGATACATTTCAGTAATGGGAACAGGTTTGTTTCCCTGATGGCCTATTTACACTTCTGGTTTGTTACTGTTTTGACATGGGGGTCTGTGTTGGTTTGAATAAGAGTGGCCCACATTGGCTCCTGTACTTGAATGCTTAGTCATCAGAGAGTGAGAAGGATCGGGAGGTGTGGCCTTGTCAGGGAAGGTGTGTCACCGGAGGTGGCCTTGAGATTTCAAAAGACCACACCAGGCCCAGTGTCTATCAGTCTGTTTGACCCACCCTGCCCAATAAATCAGGATTTCATCAGGATTTCTCTCCTCTCTTCCCCTTTCCTCCTCTCCCCTCCCCTCCCCTCCCCTCCTCTCCTCTCTTCTCTCCTCTCCTCGCCTCTCCTCTCCCTCTCTCTGCCAGTGGATCAGGATGTAGCTCTCAGCTACTTCTCCAGCACCATGCCTGCCACCATGTTCCCTGCTATGATGACAGTGGACTAAACCGCAGAGATTGTAAGCAGGCTCCAATTAAATGCTTTCTTTTATAAGAGTTGCCTTAGTCATGGTGTCTCTTCACAGCAATGGAGCAGTGACCATGATAGGGTCTCACTTTGTAGCCCATGCTAGTTCGAACTCCTGATCCTCATCCCTTAGCCTCCCAAGTGCAGGAATGGTGGGCATGTACCACCAGCTCAGATCTAAGAGCTTTTTGTTCATTTGGTTGGTTGGTTTGGGGGACAGGGTCTTACTATATAAACTAATCTGGCCTTGAACTCACAGATATCTACCTGCCTCTGCCTCCTGAGTAATGGGACCACAGATATGCGCCACTATGCTGCACAGTGTATCTTTTTGAAGATACAGTATTTGGATACAAGAGGTTTAAAAGCCCAACCCATTTCCCACCTTTGCTGACTCACAGGAAATTCAGTTTAAAGTTTGTTTGCAGTGACAGCTGAGTTTTCTAGCAGCGCTGCTGCTGCTTCTCAGCACCCTGCCTTCTTCCCTCCACCTTCCCTATGTGGCTCAAGTTGAGTCTGAGTGTGTGAATGGAATAAATCTTTGGGCATTTAATTTTGCACTAAGACAGCATGGGGCATTTTTACCAGAGATTTTAAAAAGTTGTGTTAGAAAGAGTGTTGCGTTTAAAAACAGGATGTAGTAAAGACAGGGTGTAGATTTGACTCTAGGATCGAGGGCCCAGCCATGTTGACAGGGAATCTGGACATGAACATATGGATATGAGTCTGGGGTTTGTTGTAGAGTGCTGTTCCCAAGCTGCCATCGTGTCAGAGCAGCTGTGACTTTTTGCAAGAGAGTCTCAGGAGCGGGGCCTGGTGACTATTGATGTTCCACCAAAGAAGGACACGCATGTGTGTGGCAGGGCACTTCATTGGATCTTCACTTGATCCCAGCCACTCCCTCTTTCACTTCACAGCCAGCTGTAGATGATTCTTCCTAATTCCTAATGTGGCCCCATGGTTTTGGCAGATGCTACTGTGTATAGACTCTAGAAGCTTAGCTGAGGGAGGCTACCCATATTTGTGGCTATGTAGGTAGGTCATCATCCATGCTGGGGAGACACCACAAGATAGTTTTAATCCCTCACCTGTACTCTGTAAGGAATCTCAGTAAGTCCCTGACTCCTCACTTTGAACTTTGGACTTGTACTTTGGTTTGCTCAATAAGAGTAGATAGATGTTTATCTGGCCTCCCACCGGAAAGAGTTCCCACAGTGGGGCTATCATGTGTATGCGGCCCTAACAGCCCTGCCTTCTAGTACTTCTGTTTCCAATGAGACACTGGCTTCAGGAGCTGTTTCCTTAGATGGTACTTTGTCATCTGCAGGACCTGAATGCCTACAAGAAGCAGGGGATAGCATTGCTGACCAGAGTGGGTGAGTCAGTCAAGCATGTCACGGGAGGCTATAAGCTGAGGAGTCGGCCTCTGGAGTTTGCGGCCATCGGTGACTACTTAGACACTTTTGCACTCAAACTGGGAACCATTGACCGGATAGCCCAGCGGATCATCAAAGAAGAAATAGGTGCGCTCTTTGTTGAGACCAGTGGTGCCCAGAGTGGTGGGGATGGTGTTCATATATACCGAGCTGAACCAACCTGCAGAAATGCTGCAGTGGCAGAACCAGGCCTTGTTCTGCTTAAAAAACAAACACAAAGAGGGAGGAGCTGGTTGTGACTAGAATGTAATTTTGCACCCAGTCCTTTGTCCTGCACTCAGCATGGTGCTTTTCCCATGCTCTCCATCCACAGGAATAAACTTAGCAGAGAGATGGTGTGGGGATCCATGTTTGTCAAGGTTATGACCCAGTAAACTTTTGAACTTGGTATCTACTCCTTCACCATGCCCTGCTTCACTTCACACCCTCTTCTGAGCTGGGGAGTTTCTCAAGCCTACATCTGTCTGTCCTTATCACCGCCACTGCTTGTCTACCCTTCTCCTATCATGGTCACCTGATTAGCCACATCCCAGTAACAGTGGGACAGTTTGTCCCCTCACACAGATATAGGCCAGATATACCAGAACAATGGTGATTATTATGCCCAGACATGAACCATGTCATGCAGGCCTTTTAAAACACGCCAGTTACTGCCATTTCCTAATAGTTAAACACAACAGCCACATTTTGTCAAAAATGACAGGAATCCTGGTGACAAATGAAGGGCCAGATTTACCTTGTAGGGTGAAAAATAATTTTTTTTCTTCTTCCCTGGAACCACTGATAGGACTGTTGGGTGAGAGACTGTGTCTGCCTATATAAGACCACATCTCTTCTAGCAAAGTGTGTTCCCCATAGTCCTGTTGTTTCTCCATTGTGACTTTTCTTTTAAAAAGATCCCACTGCTGGGTACTAAAGACATGACTCAGATTAAGAGCACTGTTGCTCTTGCAGAGGACCTGAATTCAGTTCTAGCACCCACCTGCGGACTCACAACCATCTATAACTCCAGTTCCAGGGGTCCGAGGCCCTCTGAACTTTTATGAAACTCTCCCCACATTGCTTTGCAGCGTGGGAAGAGGTGATTATTTTCAAAGATCCCTGGGTTTGCTCTTAGCCACTTTCCCATACAGGGCATTTTGGTTCCTGTTAACAAGAATCCTAGATGTTTGGATGTTATTAATTTGCAATAGCTTCGAGAAATTAAAAACATTGTTAGGAATGTATTACACTTAAAGGAGGGCATGCCCAGGAAAGAGAACAGCCAAGGCTGTGCACCCAGTTCCTAACTCAGTCACACACTAAAGCTCCCCAGCCAGATTCCAAGTGGCTTCTCTTCCTATAGAGTACCTCGTAGAGCTGAGGGAATATGGGCCTGTGTATTCCACATGGAGCGCCTTGGAAGGTGAACTGTCGGAGCCCCTGGAAGGTGTGTCGGCCTGCATTGGGAACTGCTCCACGGCCTTGGAAGAGCTGACCGATGATGTGACAGAGGAGCTTCTACCAGTGCTCAGGGAATACATTCTGTACTCAGACTCCATGAAGGTAAACCGACTTGCTCTATGTGCAGCCCTCAAGTGCATGTGGTATCTGTCCATCTCTGCAGTCTGGAAGACTGACGCCACAGACATGTAGATAGAACGTGTGGTAAACAGAGGGTGGGAATTAAGTGGAAGGAAAGATCGGAAGAATTTTTTGATCAGTGTTCTCATACTGAGGAATGAGATGCTGTGGGAGAAGGAGTTAAATAACTTTGGGGAATTAAAAGCATGATTTGTTGTGGCTGAAGAAACGGCTCAGTGGTTAAGAGCACTGGCTTCTCTTCCAAAGGATCCAGGTTCAATTCCCAGCACCCACATGACTTCTTAGAATTGTTTGTAGGTCCAGTCCCAGGAATCCACTTCTAGTCTTCTCAGGCAGCAGGCACTTGTGTGATGCACAGGCAAAGCATCCATACACATAAAAATTAGTTAATTAAAAAAGCACATGATTTGTTAAATAAAATTTGTAAAGTTGGAAAATGTGGTTGAGGAAATCTTAGAAAAAAAGACCAGAAATGTAGTTGGAAAGTAAAACTCAACTGCAAATATTCCAAAATTGGGACAGAGGGTGAGCGAGTGAGCGATGGTGAGCACTAATCTCAAGGCTTAGCATCCTTTGGGGAACAGGGAATAACCAAGGGAAGGAAATTAATTAAGAGATAATACAAGAAAATCTCCCAAACCTGAAGATACAAATCTTTTGATTAAAAAGAATGTGCACCTCAGATATATATGCTCCTGCAGTCAAGTAAAAATGTCATTATTACAGCTGCGAGAAACTAAAGCCAAGGACTGGGTATCTCAGTGGTGGAACAATGGACTAGCATGCTTGAGAACCTAGGTCCAACCAATCCTCAGCACTGGGGAAGAACCATGAACAATTACTGGGCTGAGGGAGATGGCTGGGTGTGGAAGGTTGGAGAAGCCAGGTGTGTCTGTGGCTCTGTAACCCCAGTGCTGGGTGGTGACAGGGTGGCAGAAACAGGAGCATTCCTGGGACTCCGGATGGTTGTTAATCTAGGTGCAAAAAACCTATAAACTCCAGGTTCTGTGAGAGACCGTGTCTCGGGATCTGAGGAGAATAATGTGGAGCCTGATGAAGGGAGACACCCAGTGTCCTCTTTCTGGGCTCTGTGTGCATGAACATAGGGATGCAATGTAACACACATACACAGATATTTTAAGAACGGGTTTCTTTCTATGGTCACATATCCAGTAGTGCTCAATTTGTCTCACACAATTTTTATAATACTCCCTCTAAAACCCATCAGAATCTATATATATATTCATTGAAAGGTTTAAATATTCTAAAATTTCTTTCCATCTTTTTCTTCACAATTCTCTTGCTAAAAGTGAAAACTGAACTGAGTCCTTAGCCTTCTCTTCATCTGAACAGAAAACCAGTGAAGTTCCAGATTATTAGGACGACTTAAAATCCTGCTGAAGTGCTCTTCATCTGAAAATGGCATCCAAGAGAAGCCCATTCTAACTTTCACACTGTCCTTCAGATCCTCAGTCCTTCCCATATTTGTCCCCGTTTTACTTTTCCTTGGTGAAACTTCGTCCTGCATCCAACACTGCTTACTTGTTTGTTGTTCATCTCTTCGCTGCCATGGAAGCTCCATGAAGGCAAAACTGTTGTTCTCTGCCCCTAGATTGACGATCATGATGCTGAGAGGCAGAAGTGGGGGAGAGAGCTAGTGTCACCTAGGGAGCTCGGGTGGCTGATGTTTGTTCTTTGGAGGCAGGGTACCTCTCTGTAGATGGGGCTTCTTGACTCTAATAGTCATAAGCTGGTTTGACCAACTGTATTCCAGAGACTGTGTTTGGAGTAGGGAGCCATCCTTAACATGGCCGGCACTATATAGAGGGCTCCCCTTAGAAGATGCTCAACCTTCAGCATGGCTGGGCTGTGTTGGACTGTGAAACCCTAAACAGAAGATGATGGGCACTGGTTGCTACCATCCTGTTGTCCAACAGTGTGACTTCAGACAGGCTCTGCACTGCCACCATGCCAAGTTTCCTCATTTAGACAGGAGGCTCTGTGTCCTTTGCCTCCACCAGTTTGTCAGGAGCCTTTTATGCTATCCAGTGATTCTGGGATGCAAGCCCAGATCCTCCCCCTGAGTCTGCTCATGAAGAGAGCATCCCATTTGCTCCAGGGGAGGTTGGGTGGCAGAGGCGTGGACAGAGAGCAACCCAGACTAACTGGGTCCGAGCTTCTCTTGCCTTCTTTGTGGAACGGGATGAGTAGTTAGTTGTCCTTTAGATTATGGTGGCCATCTAGGCTGGATGCATCTTCTCTCACTTCCCTCCTTTCAAGGGTCTTGGTATCCTCAACAAGAGATATAATAAGAAATAGGGAGAGAAAACCACACACTGGGTCGGCAGTCCAAGGCATTTTCTCAGGACTATTGATTCTCAGATACTGGCCACACGAACAGTGCATGTCTGTGAAACTTGAATCCTTGAAATGCTACACTGAAAATGCCTGCTCTTTCCAGTAAGCTGTGCAGCGTTCTGTAAAGGGAGTATGCACACACGCTGGATGAGACGCCGTCACGCCCACAGACAGTATCATACGTTTAGTTCTCCTGTAGGAGAGGATGATTTTCAGTGCTCCGGGCACCAGACAGGTAGATGTAGACTACAGCCTAGGCTTTGTGAAATCAGAAATCCTAGGTTCTTGTTACCTCCCTTTGTTTTGTTTTATAGATTTAGCCTGTTCAGTGTGGTAGCCACTGTCATATATAATTATTTACTTAACTTTAAATTTAAAGAAAGAAAAATTCAGGGCTGGAGAAATGGCTCAATGCTGCTTTTGCAGAGGACCCAAATTATGGTTCCACCACCCACATCCCGTGCTACAACTGTCCATAACTCAGGCATCTGACACCTCTGCTCTTGGTAGGAACCTGCTTTCTCTCTCTCACAAACACACCCGAACACAGATCCGTTTCTTCAGTCACATGAGCCACATGTCATGTCGATAGGCGTGACTCGATAGGCAGATGGGGCTGGAAACTATTATGTGGAAGAACATTCCCATCACAACAGAAGGCTCCATTGGAGACATTCGTGAGTGTGGGGAGTGGACATCAGAGCGCTTAGGAGAAGGATGACCAGCCCACCTGGAGGATGAATGATTGCATATTACATATTCTTCAAAGTAAATTCTTCAGTAAAAGACTTAGGGCTCCCAGTGTAGATGTTTCCCTTTAGAAAATGGGCTGTAGAGAACCTTTAGGCATTTAGTTACTCGGTACTTTGGACGCATCCCCAGTGGTGCCAAGTGCCTAACACTTAGTCCCGGAATGGGTTCTTCCTGCCCTGACTCCATGCTGTGATGGAAGGTCCCTGTGTAGAATCTGTGATTAGAAATTGTCTAGGTAACTTGTTGCTTCTGAGTCAGTGGGTAAAAAGGCTCCTACCATACCTGGTTTGCTAGTTTTTAATGCAGCAGAAGGAGGCTGAGGGGAAGCACTGAGATGTGCTTTTTTACTGCAAGCTCTTGTATCTGGCACTGTAGGGTCCAGGCAGCAGGGCTAAGATTGGGGGAAGGGAAGTGAGCTCAGGGCACAGTCTCAAGGTGCTATTCACTGTCAGGTTCCACTTGTTAGTGTGGACTGAAGAACGAACACACCCTTACACTTTTCTCATGAGCCTGCCTTGCCTCGCCTCTGTTCCTCCCAGGTTGACTGTCACTGAGCCCATTTGCTGCTCATCCAGGGACTCAGACCTATCACACATAACTGGTATATCCAGCCGTGTATACATTAGGACCCTTTTCAGATTGAACCCTCAGAGGAGAACTGAGGCTCTGCATCCTGTACCTGACCCAAAATAGAGAGTAAACAAGTGGCTAATTGAACAGTGGACAGACCAGTCCACCAGGGATCAGCCCAACAGATTAAGGAGTCAAGAACTCTCCTATAATCATTCTATAATGGAGTGACAATAGCTGATTAGTGTGTTCATGAAAATTGCTAAGAACAGATTTAAATTCTTTCACCACAAAAAATGAGCATGAGTCTGTTAATTAGCTCAGCTTAGCAACATAATATGCATGGATTTTGGAGCAATTCATATACAATAAATGAATACGTATGATTTTTGTCAATTATATAAATTAATAACTACAATTAAGAACTATTTTGACTGTTCTTTTTCTCCTGAACCCAGAGACTGCCCTGCATTTAAGCCCAGAGCTGAGCATCTGCCAAAGTTCTCTGTACACGATGGGGCTGAGGCCTCCCAGCAGTGTGGCGATGGGTGCACGTCTCCCCCACTTGCTCTTCCCAAAATCTGTTGCTGTCAACATCTGGTGTTCCTCCCTGGAGAGCCCCATCTCCAGAATTGGTTCTCCTTCCTTCCCTCTTCCTTTCCTCAGAAACTGGTGTTATGTGTGGCTTTTGGAGCATAATGCCTGTCCTGGGTTGGGAGTTAGAGACACCTTTGCAGACTGTTAACATGTTTCTCTCTGCCTTCCACAGAATGTATTGAAGAAGAGGGACCAAGTTCAGGCTGAGTACGAAGCCAAACTGGAAGCTGTGGCTCTGAGAAAGGAAGATCGTCCCAAGGTCAGGCTGGCCCCCACCAAAGGCTGGGCTGAAAGCTGCAGTCTCCTTCTGACGCTGTTGCTCATCCTTAGATTTAGAATAGGCTCTTGCCACTAACAATATGTTGTTCTCTTTGTTTGTTTATCATTAGAATTTGTAGTTGTATTCACAGAAGGGGTGGGAATTATTAGGGACCAATGTGCAGGCAGATAATTTAATATCAAAACTAGTCACCTGTCCACCCTCCCTGGAACAGATTTGGAATTTTGAAACCCAGACTTCAGAGATAACACTCCTTGACTTTGTGTGTGTGTTTAAAAAAAATGGTTCACATGATACCGTGCTACTAATCTGTCCCAAGGAAGAGGCAGTATTCTTACCCCACTCCGTGGGCAAGGAGGTCAGTCACAGAACAGTTCTGTGAACGGCTTAGCATGTCAGATGCAAATGTACGGAAACATTTCTGTACCCAGTATGCCATCAGAGCAAGCGTAGATGCATGTATTGTGTTGATTAACGTGTCACTATAGTGATCCACTGTGGGAACTAGCCAGCTCCCAAATAATGACATGGAATTTTCTTATAATTATGAAAGTAAGGCCTATAGCTTAGGCTTGATCCTAACTACCTCTAACTTAACCCATTTATATTAATCTACATTCTGCCACATGGCATTACTTCTCTTCCATCTTGCCCCTCCTGTTTTCTCTCAGTATCTCTTGGTGTCTTCTGTGTGCCTAGATTTCTCCTCCTCTTCCTTTCTCTCCCCAGAATTCCTCCTATACCTCCTGCCTAGCTATTGGCCATTCAGCTTTTATTACAACAATCACAGCAATACATCTTCACACAGTATAAAATTTCCCACATTTCCCCCTTTTATATTCGTGGGGCTGGAAGGATGGCTCAGCGGTTAAGAGCACTAGCTGTGCTCCCGGAGGTCCTGAGTTCAATTCCCAGCAACCACATGATGGCTCACAACCATAATGAGATCTGGTGCCCTCTTCTGGCCTATAGGAATACATGCAGACAGAACACTGTATATGTAATAAATAATTAAATCTTTAAAAAAATGCAACATGTCTTGGAAAAAAATTATATTCACAATGTCCAGTTCATTTGTATTTGGCAAATTTGGAGAGGGTACTGTATATCTATTCAATCTTAGTCTAAAATTTTATACCTATACCACTTTCTATCATAACTTGTATTATGATCCTAAAAATATCTTTTTAGACCTTAAAACATAGTTTTGATTGTTGGAGGAGGCCACTCGTTTGTTTCCTGGCCGCTCAGACCCGAAATAATTACACAAAACTGTATTAATCAAAACACTGCTTGGCCAATCACTTAAGCATATTGCTGGCTAGGTCTTATATCTTAAGTTGACCCATTTCTATTATCTTCTATTTTACCACGAGGCTCGTGGTTTACTGGCAAGGTTCTGGCATGTGTGTCTCCTGCAGCTGCTCCCTGACTTCTCCCTGACCCCACCTCCTCTCCTCTGTCTGCTTGGAATTCCCGCCTTGCCCTCTTCTCCCTGACCCCACCTCCTCTCTGTCTGCTTGGAATTCCCACCTTGCCCTCTTCTCCCTGACTCCACCTCCTCTCTTCTCTGTCTGCTTGGAATTCCCGCCTTGCCCTCTTCTGCACTATAATAGGCCCAAAGCAGCTTTATTATTCATTAACCAATAAAAGCAATATATATAAAGAAGGACTTCCCACTTCATTTGATAAACAACTTAAGCTTTTATGTTTTCAACCTTAAAAAACGGTATATCTATAATGTAAGTTTCTTTCTTGAATTTGGTAACAAGGAAAACTGTAAAACTATAAATATCTAGTCTTCAACCCCATCAAAGACCCAAAAAGGATAAAGTATTACCTGAGTAAACAGGAAGTATAGAGTGAACAACTTTTAAAATTATAGAAATAGCAGAGACCTTTGGCTTGGTTACCCAATGCTCCTCGGCAATGTTGGGACATCTGTCTTCAGCCTACAGGCTTAGATTACCTGACAGACTTTTCTGTGAAGCACGAAGTTTGAAGGACTGTCCTACCTTGTCTTGGCAACGTTTTGTTTGTCACTCATTTTCTTTTGTTCCCTGCTTGTCCAGTCTGGACAGCATCCTGTCAGCAGTTGAGGCAAGGGCAGTTTTTTGCCCAAAGGGCTAGCTTCGCCACATTGAAATCAAACTCCATATGGAGGTCCTTGGATGTCCATTATCCTTTTTTGAAGTAGATTGGTGCTGCCAGGAGCAGACATGCCTCGCTGTCATGAAAAGCCTTATATTATTAAAGCATTTTAAATTCCATATTCTGTAGATCTTTGAAGTGTTTTTTAAACCATCTAACTTTTTAAAATATACCTCTGACCTTGAAAACATACCTAGCATGATTAGAAGTTTGATTGTTATAGATGACTAAGTAGTAACCTGTCTTTATTATCCTAAATTAGTTTTCAAGGACTAAAACTTTACATTATATCTTTAAGTAAGCTGCATAAGTATAATACGTTAAACAATAATAAAAACATAAATTCAGTATAACAAGAATAATCTTAAATTTATATCAATATACAAAAATCCATATCAGTATAAGGTATTTGAGAGTAGTGGTTGTTCAAAAGTAGATTCAACAATCCACCCTTTTATTCCATCATTTCTATACTATATCCACCCTTTTCCCTTCAGAAAAACATCCCAGAATCTAATCTTCCTTTAGCTTTTTTTCTGACCATTACCAATAACAACTTGTAACCAGCCCCCCAAATGATGTCAAACATCTATAAACCACCAAATGACCAAAACTCACCCACCCTTCCTCTTGGGAATGTAAGTGTTACGCTCTGCTTCCTTGTCTGGGGGCAAAGGCATCTTTAGGGGACCCTGAGAGGGCTAGGATAATGGTCAAGTCCTGGGGAAGCTGGCTGTGTGGTGGGAAAGTTTAGACAGAGCTTATCTGAAGTCTGGACTGGATAGTCTATGAGGCTGGACCATCTCAGCAGCTTTGAAGTTGTTCTGGATGAAGAACTTTGAGGAAACTGCAACAGAGTTATTCTGAGAGACTAGATCACGTGGGCTGCTTGTCTTTATTGGTGTCTGGTCCTTTTTTTCAGAAAACACAAACTTTTAATGTAAGTGAAGATTGCACTTGCATTTCCCAGCCACCCAGACCCGAATAATCACACAGAAACTATATTAATTACATAGAAACACTAGTCGGCCAATGGCTCAGGCATATTTCTAAGAAGCTCTTACATCTTAAATTAACCAATGTCCATCAATCTATGTATTACCATGAGGGTGTGGCCTACCTATATAAGATTCCGGTATCTTCCTCCTTCAACAGCTACATGGCGTCTTTTTGACTCCACCTACTCTATGTATCTCTGTTCAGATTTCCTGCCTGACTTTATTCTGCCTTGCCATAGGCCAAAGCAGCTTCTTTATTAACCAAGAGTAATAAAAACATATTCACGGTATACAAAGGGGAATCCCACATCATTTTAAAGATAACATGTAGTATGGAATGTACAGTGTGCACAAGACAGTTAAAGATGACTTTTTTGTTTTATGTTTTAGCAGGAAAAGGGCTTCTGTTAACTTTATAGGTTTGTTTAGACTGTAGAACCAAACCTCTATCCATGTCACATGAAAGGATGACATGTAATAATAAGTCACGAGGACTCTGTAGCCGGCAAGATATATCAGTCTCCTCCAGTCTCAGAGCTGTTCCCATAGTAGAGGGATCAGCATATATGTCACCTGTCCTGTAGTCTTTCTTGGTTTCTTTCTTCATGTCTGTAGCTATGAATTGCAGGAGGTCTCCCCCAATCATATTTGATCTTCATTAATTTTAAAGAGAGCCATAACTTTTTGTTTCCTGTTAAGACAAATCCATAACCTCTCCCCCTGCAACACAACACATGTCCTGACTTCCATTCTGAAGCTAAGACTTCCGAAAGGTACATAGACTGGTTTAATTCAGCTGTCCCTTTCATGATCCAGTGGGTCAGCTGCCATTTGCTCATCAATATTTAAAAAATTTAAAGTCAAAAAAACATACCAGATCCAGATGCCCTGTGTATTTCCCATATTTACATGTCTTTTTTCTTTTATATTACTCTCTCTTTAAAGACTATACTATTTTTAAACTATTTTTCCTATGACTGTCTATATCTCTTTTTTACTGTATCTGTTTAAAGTTTTTCTCAGTCTGGACCACTTCACTACATGCCTACAGCCTTCTCTGACCCAGTGAGCCAGGCTTTAAACCCAGTGTGCAGCTCCTTACATGGTGCTGGCTGACTCAAGCCTGCAGGCAACGACCAGGAACTGCGTCTCTGTACACCTTGGCCAGCCTGAGAGACTGTAGGGCCAAGAAACCATGTCTGGCTCTGTGTTTGTGTGCTTGGAACTTTTTTAAAAAAGCTTTCTCAGATCCTATGTGGATATTCAAGCCCCCATGTTGGACACCATATATAACAAGTCTCTCTCTCTCCCAAACAATGACATGGAGACTTCTTGTTAATTATGAAAGCTCGGCCTATAGCTTAGGCTTGTTCCTAAATAGCTCTTACAACTTAAATTCACCCATTTATAGTGATTGGCAGAGATTTTGTCTATTGAAGATGTATGATTTTATTGATATAATCTCTGCCAATTAAGTATTTTTTAAAAAAAAAACCAGAAGTCACTTTTTGCGTGTTTGCTTTTGATTGCTGTGATAAAGACCAGACCAAACGCAACTGGGGAGGAAAGAGTTTATCTGGAGTGCACGCACACACTTGCACACACACACACACACACACACACATATACATACACACTCACACATACACACGCACTCAGACTCACATATGTATTTCCCTGGTCACAGTGCATTGGAGGAAGCCAAGGCAGGAACCAGGACGCAGGAGCTGAAGCGGAAGCCATAGAGGATGCTGCTCACTGGGAAATGAGCACCTTTAGGTTTGCCCTGCTCGCCGTGTCTATGAATGTGCTCTTGATTCTCCTAAGGCTCAGTTGTCTCTTCCACCATTATCTGGGAGTTTGGGTTTTTACTCTGTGTCCTTCTGTTTTTCTACCCTAGACTCACATACAACCTCTGTGCACCACACACAGGTAAACATATGAGTCTGCTTGATGTTGGAGATGCCTTGCCTAGGGCTCTGGCTGCTGTGGACTGTGCAGATCAGTGTGCTGCCATTCACAGCTGCAAGGAAGGAAACTGCTCCACTCAGTGTGTTTGGCTGAGGAACGCTGTGTCGCATGTGACAGAGGAGTTAGTTCTGTCACTGGTCTTGGAACCAGAAGCCATGAGCACCTCTTCCCCTCGGGGGCATTTTTGTCTGTCTTACATTCCCGGGAAATCTTACTAATCAGTGGTAGAGGAACAAATCATGTGGCTCTCTGGCCTTGCTTCAAAGGAGACAGGTAGAGATTTATATTTTAGGGCCTGGAGATGCCCTGCCCACAGAAAGAGCTCAAGAATATGTGTTTTAAATGGATTTCAAATGGATTTAGGCTACCACCCTACACTGCAGCACACAAAAACATACAGTGTTAGAGCCCTAAACAATTAGTACAATACGCCTGAGCCTTCTCCGAAAGACTTTCTTACCAGACATGGAGGAGCCTTTGTGGAAACAACAGCTTACCCTTGATTCAGACATTTTTGCCATCTGGGGCCTTAGCAGGTTACTCAGCTCCCAGTCTCTTATATCTTATGATAGAAAACATCCAACCGTTTTCCTTGGATATTGCCATCCTGATGTCTGTCAGACACAAGGAACATGACTAACAATAAGGAATACTAGATGTTACTCATCAGTTAATTGTCACAAAAACATACAAACAAGAAACAGAGTTACAGTGTCACCTACCTGCAAACCTGGGTGTCAGATGTCACCATCCATATAGTTGGGCAGCCCTGTCCTTGCCATGTCTACATTTCTGGTTGATAGAAACTGGCTCTCAGTAGTTACTCCTGTAACTGGGGACATTTGTGCTCATTGCTCTGTGGACTTAGAACCTTGAAAGTCTCACTTGTTTCTGCAAGTGTTGGCCTAGCTTGGGCATGCTGAGCCTGGACCACTACGTGGGCCCAATGCAGCACTTGAGATAAAACTGAAAAATCTGACTTTGGAAAACCATCGTGACCAGGAGGCCCTCACTAACCCTGTGGGATAAATGCGACTCACCGCAGCAAAGTGAAGATCCTGAAACCCAAGGGACATACTTCCTTTGGAGAAAGTCTTCCTAAACTTTAAGAAATACTTGAAGCCACCTGCTATTATTATGCTTCAAATTCTTTTGATACCTTCAACAATTTTCCTTCCATTCTCGGACTTTTTGCTTCTCTGCCACCTAAAGTGCAGAAGTACCCAGTTTATTTATGATATGGAGTTTAGAGGAGGGAGCTGGCTGGTAGTTTCATTTTTACAGTTCACTGAGATACATGAGGAAAGGCATCCTCAGACATTACAAGTATTAGACTAGTTCCCGTGACCCAAGAAACCCTGGGACGATGCAGGACTGTGCGCAGAGCTGCTGCTACATGTGCAAAGTCTGCCTCATTTGTCAGCGTCGAAGAGTAAATCCTAACAGGGTCCTGGGCCTCTACTTGATTGCAGGGATTTTCCTTCCCATTTGCAGATGGAGACAGAGGAGTGGTTTCCCATGTGTCTCTGCTCTGTTAATGGGTGGGATGATGTTTGCATTTTGCAAGCACTTCCAAGCCTTTGCTTTCCAGTGACATTTTAATTTAACACTTTGGCTTCCTACAGATGTTTGAAGAGTAATTCACAGTAGGAGAAACCAATTGTACTTAAAAGCCATGAATATATTTCCACCCCAGGTGCCAGCAGATGTGGAGAAGTGCCAGGATAGGATGGAGTGCTTCAATGCTGACCTTAAGGCTGATATGGAGAGGTGGCAGAGCAACAAGCGACATGACTTCCGGCAGCTGCTCGTGGGCTTGGCTGACAAGAATATCCAGTATTATGAGAAGGTGAGAAGCAGGCCCATGCCACTGTGGTTTCTACTGGCCAGAGCCTTTCGTGGCGGTGGTGGGTCTTCCAGAAATCCCAAAGCATGATCCCCCTTGTCCCATCTCTAACTTGCATGTGAGCTATCCCAAGTGCCCTAGCCAAGCAGTGCTGAGTTTCGAAGCAGAAAGCCAATTCTCATACACGTCTCTTACACACTGCTGGAGTACATGGCTCTTTGGTCTGGGCAACTGGCTGCTTCCCAGAGCCAGTGAGACCAGCACATGGGTATCCCCAGTTTATGGAGGCTTTGGGGTTACTTATGTTGCCTTTTGGCTCCATATAAACTATTCTTTATTTTCACTATGCCATGAACCCCCTTTAGTCATCTGTTGAAACTGATAGACATCTTATCAAAATCCTATTTGTTTTTAATGTTAGACTTTAAAATACTCTTTTTAGATACCTAAAATAAAGGTGTATGGAATTGGACAGGAAAGCAATGCTATTAGGAAATATTTTTATTCTTGCATCCTCTTGACCTATGGACCTCAGGTTAAATATTCCTATTAACACACACACACACACACACACACACACACACACAGGATGGGAGGGTACGAGGGAGACACCATCTCCTCAAATCAAGGTTCACGCCTAATGTATCTAATATGAAGTCAATTCTGGTAGTGAGTCTTGATGTCTTTTGTAGACTACACTTAAACAATGGCCTAAGTTCAGTTGAAATAACTTGTGGCCTTGAAGTTGAGCTGTTGGAACCAGGGCAGCCTCTCTCTTGTAGGAAGGTGATAGGGACAGGCATAACTCCTAGCTGTAGCCCTAGGACACGTCCTTGGCCTAGGCTGTGGTAGAGGCTTTGCTGGTTGTGGCTGCTGCTTTTAGGTGGTATGCCTGTACTTTTCCCAGCTTACTAAAGGAAAGCCAAGGATATAAAGCTGAGAGTTGGGGGAGATGGATGTCCTCCATCTTTACCTGCCTTTTCTCTGGAGTCTGTTGTTTCTGAGCTGGATCTGCCCTGGATACTGAGCATGGGCCAGCTCATTAAACTGAACTCCATCATGGCCACAAGGTGTGGGCATCAGAGGAAGGCCTGAGTGTGTGAGGGCCTGAGTGTGTGAGGGCCTAAGTGTGTGAGGGCGTGAGTGCATGAGGACCTGAGTGTGTGAGGGTCTGAGTGAGTGAGGGCCTGAGTGAGTGAGGGCCTGAGTGTGTGAGGACCTGAGTGAGTGAGGTCCTGAGTGAGTGAGGGCCTGAGTGAGTGAGGGCCTGAGTGTGTGAGGACCTGAGTGAGTGAGGTCCTGAGTGTGTGAGGACCTGAGTGTGTGAGGGCCTGAGTGAGTGAGGGCCTGAGTGTGTGAGGACCTGAGTGTGTGAGGACCTGGGTGTGTGAGGACCTGAGTGAACATGTGTTGTTGACCCATTTCGAGGCCTCCGAGGCCTCTGACCCATGGGAAACTGGCAAATCCATTTTGTCATGGGCCAGGCTCAAGAGGGATAGTAAAGCTTCCTCAGGGTCTGAGTGTGAGTGTTTTTGAACAATTGATCAGGGTGTTGAAAAGACTAGAACTGTAGTTTCCTCCTACCTGGTTTTTACAGCCTGAGACTGCTTGCCACAGAGATCTACAGATACCAGCTAATCCCTCCCGCTATGCAGAACCTAATAAACTCATTGAGGTTCCATGTTGCTGGCAGTAGGAGCCCTCTGTCAGAATGAGCCCTGATCCCAGCTTTGCTGCATGTGTGTCTATATGTCTGTCCTTTCTTCTTTGCCACCCGTAGTCAGGGTTCCAGGACCCAAGCCATGTGTTCATGTCAGCTGATGTGACAAAGATTTTATGATTTTCAATTTAAAGCTAAAGAAAACAATACTCAAGGAGGTTTTAAAAGTCCTCCCAAGCTGAGCCACCCTTTGATACCAAACTACAAGATTCTGACAGACAGAACCATGGTTTGGATGCCCCACACAATCAGCTTAGGACATAGGGGCCACACACTTTCAGAAACAGCCTTGCTTTCTACAAGAAGCTTCTCCTGCTGACTGTGCGTTAGGCAAGACGCCTGCTCATCTCTCTTGTTCTTGATTTGTAAGTGCTAATCATTTTTTATGGAATGATTAAAAAGATCAATTAAAATGCTCATTCAAGTTTCCAGAACATACTCAGCATTTGGCAAATAGTTAATAAAAATTACCTTGATGTTCTTACTTCCCAGTCTAAAAGCAGCCAGGTTCAGTCCCCCCTCATGCCTGTTGTGGGTAAATCCACCATCTCTAAAATCCCAGAATGCAAATTTGGGTCTATGACTGTTTCTTCCCATTGTACCCTCAAGATAGGGTAACTATCTTGAGGTCTGGTCTTGGCTTCTACATGTATTTGACATTTTTTCCTGTACTTTTTTGTGTGCAAAGGATTGTTTACAGAGTTGGTAAATAGCAGGATTTGCACAGCCCCCTAGGCATCCTCAGTCCATCAGAGATGCATTAACGATGGTCTCTTGGAGGCCTAGTGGGTGGGCAGGGATCCTTAGAGCCAAAGGCCTGACAAACGTGCACCGGTGGGCAGAGGGTACACCATATGCAAGGTCCCTGAGCAAGAAAAGAGCTGACACATTTGAGGACCAAAGTGAAAGTTTGATCAGTCATGGTTCCTTTTGGGACATGCAGAAAGACCCTTGTAGATAGGAGAGGCTGCTTAGAGTTTGGAATCCTATGGCCTTCCCTTCAGGGTCCCTGCTGGAACAAGCTCCTGAGGCCGCCTAGTCTTCTGTATTTAGGACAGGCTTCTGAGTCGTTCAGGAAGGTATCAGGGAGAAGTTTCACCACCCCTCTTCTGCCTGACCTGATGATGCCTCTCTCCTCCATCCACCTCTGCAGAACTCCTCCCTAGGTGACTCAGCACACAGTCCTCCTTCACCCCACAGCTGTCTGATACAATGGGTTTGTCCTTCCCTTTTGCAAGAGGCTTTTCAGAGGGAGGATGTGTCTGCTGAGCCAGCCACTCTCAGGCACTGCTCAAGTCTTCTAAGTTCTTGGCCTCTCACAAGGACCTGGAATGAAAAGAAAGGATTATCAGTTTGTATTCATGTTCTGACTATGAACTGTGTAACAGCGAATATAAAATACATAACAGTATATGGGTCTAAGTAAACCTGATAGTTGGGCCAGTGAGGTGGCTTACTGGAGAAGGTAAAGGTGCTCGCTGCCAAGCCTGACAGCCTGAATTTGATCCCTGGAACCCACATGGTGGAAGGAGAGGATTGACCCCTTAAGGTTGTCCTGACATCCACACGAATGTAATGGTACATGTGCCCCCTCCTTCACACAAACAGAAATAACTGAAGGAACTGTTGGACTCCCTTCTCCCCATTTGGGGAGATCTAAGAGTGACAAACACAAACTTCAGGTTGGTGAATCAGAGCAGGTTTTCCACCCACCCTGGCTCAGGTGGCTGGCTTTTCATGTTTACATCCTTGTGCAAGCCCCACCCCAACCTCCAACAGTGTCTCAATGGGTGCTCAGAACCCGTGTCCTCATCAGGAGTTTCCTGCCTGGTCTGGTGTTTGCTTAGTCAAAGGAATGATTTTCTTAGAGTAGATCCATCCCTGGGTGTAGGCTTCACACTCTCATGAATGCACGCAAGCCTCGTAAGGACATTGTTCTTTCATAAAGATGGGGTGACACATTCCAGACAAACACTTGTCACTTCCTCTATGGATAATAGTATTGATAACACAGGTAGGTGCCACCGGACAAAAGCGACCCAGCAGGATCAGGGTTGGCAGAGTCGCATTCAGCTGCTGACCTTGTGTGGATGTTGTCGTTTCAGTGCCTCATGGCGTGGGAGTCAGTTATTCCACTACTGCAAGAAAAACAAGAGACCAAGTAGATTTGTTCTTGGGACAGAGACGCTTCTGCCTCCACAGGGCATGGCACCCTGAGCCAGAGTGTCCCTGCAGTGCCGGAGAGGTGGCCCTGAGAAAAGAGCACAACAACACCTCTCATTTGTGTGCTTTCTCCTCCGCCCTTCCTCCCCCACAGTTGTTTTCAGTTTAGTATTTATTCCTTGGTGGAGTCTGTGAGGCTGTAATCATCTCTCAACAGAAGCATACCTCCATATTGTGAAGGAACCTCCTAAGTGGAACACTACGAAGACTTGAAACTAAGGGACAGAACATCCCCCAGATGACATGTGACATCACTTTGGGGGCAGCCCAATTGCTGTTGTGAGACAGAACAACAACCCTGCTTTTCAGGGACACAGGAGACATGAAGAAGGCAGCTGTGGCTTGCTGTGGAGACCATGTGGTTCTGCACTTTAGCCCTGAGGGCATTGACCTGTCCCAGCATAGGAGGTATAGGTACCTTCTTGGAAAGTCCTTAATTTACAGTGGCCTGTGGCTGTGACTGTGACCTACTGCCTGCTCGTCATGAGTGGCACCTTTTGACTTGTTTCTGGTTCACATGGGTCCATTTAAATCAGTGTCCGTGTGCATCAATGCTTGAGCCAGCGTCCTTGTCCTTCTGCGATGCCTCAGGAAGCTGAAGGGAATGCTCCTGTTTCTGGCACCAGAATGCTATAGATGAGAAGCTTTTAGGTGTGAATTGGCAAAAAGGTGCATTTTTCTTTGTGAAGGTGTCAATGTGCTTGTTTTGCTTGTTTAACCATTCTCGTGGTTGGTCTTAGACTTCTTAGGAAACAGCTGCTATTTTATGGTCAGCGACTCTCCTGTGTGCCAAGCCCCCGCCCCAGTGTCTGCTTTAAGCAATTTGCCTTTACTTCACCAAAAATGTCTGGTTTAATACTTCCTGTCATGCCCACTGAATATCTGGGCAACCTTGCAGTGAGGGCTGGTATGTCACATTGTCATGACTGTCACCAATTTGTAAATTCAGTATGAATGTTCTACATGAGTGTTTAACCCTCAGAACTCTGTGGTCAGGACAAAAGCACCTGAGGCGCTGGGAGCGGAGGAGAGTGGCAGCGCACTCCTTGCTTCTGGATGTGGGGAAGCCTCTGTTTGCTGCCCAGATCCGGAGACTGCTGGCTGTGCTTACCGTCTTCATTTGAAACTTTTCAAGTTGCCATAAATCCAACAGTTAGAAAGGCTCTTTTTCAGGTCATTGTTGAAAAGCAGCTGCAGTGTGTTCTTTCATCTGTGGCTCTTTGCTAAAAACCCATAAATCCGAGCCTCGGGTAAATAGAAGGGGTTTTGTTTGTTTTTAAAATGAAGCAGTTGAGTTACTCCTTCACAAACAAGTTATTTGCAAATTCTAATCAGTGCACAGCGTGCGGAAGCCTTCCTTCCCTCGCACAGAGCTGCGTCTGGGACATCATGGACAGCTAGACAGCATGAAACAATTTGCCTTTTCCTCACATTTGACAAATTTGTGATTGAAATAATAGTTCCTGCAACTATTGGTACTTGCCTAAACCCCCTCTGTGCCATCCTGAAATCCTTTGATGTGAATTCTGTTTGGTACAAATAGAAATGGCCCACTGAAGTGGAAAGGTAAGAACAGTCTGTCCACTCCAAACTTCAGTGGCTTGGCATCTCATTCTACCTCTTAAGCCATCAGGTTGGTGTGGGTGTGTATGCCCAGAGTCAACCTGAGCATGATGGTAGAGTCAGGGCATGTGTCCAGTCACTGATACATGTCAGCAGACACCAGACTGGCCCAGCAGGGATGTTCATCTTTGGGAAACATGAAACTTCGCTTTGTGGACTGTATGCTTGATAAGTGTCCAGTGCAATGATGTTTGGAAAGAACTATAGAAAGAATTAAGGAGAAACTAAAATTTGATGACGAGCTGATTGCTGAAACCCCAAGTCAATCCTGTGTGCTGGTTAGCTACACAAGAAGGAAGCTCTGTGAAAACAACCCTGGGCTGCACAGGGAAGTGTAAGGAGGGAAGCAGGATCCACACTCTCATTCCCTCATGAGAGACTGGCTTTTACGGCATCTTGAAATTTCTATCTTGTTCTATTTATTTGGCCAGCAAGCAATGTTCCTAGGCTTGAGATTCCAGAAAGAGCTGGAATAATGGAAACTTTCTATCCCCTAGAAATGATGTCAGTGGCTAAGCCAGGAACAGCCATGCACAAGAAGGCACTCTTGTCCCTGTCTTCAGGCGAGCATCTGGTGAGCTGAGGATCCTGGCCCAAAAGAAAAGGGGCAGTAGACAGTGGAAAGAGGCCTCCTGCCTGCCTAATCTGGGGCTCCCTCAGTCCCCAGAAGCTCAGCAGTCCCAAGCATTTGCTTCCTCTTGGCCAAGCCCACAAAATATTGCTCAGAGACCACAGTGCCAAAAGGCCTTAGAGAGGCCTCATTAGTTCCTTCTGGAGCCTCTGCCCTGAAGTCATGGGTCCCTCTTGTTTATTTTCCATGGGACTTTGCCTTGAGGGTAGAGCACTGTACCTCAGGTAGAGAGATATGGATAGTTTTAGAGGCTTGAACACAGGATAGTGAAATGAAAGTTGCCCTATAACTGCCCAGGTCCTGAGAAATGGAAGGTTTGTTCACTGGGTTAAAAATCTGCCCAGGCAAAAAAAAGAGAGAGAGAGAGAGAATTCTTAAAACCAAGGAGATCTGAGATATACAAGACTTTAGGACAGTGTTGTGGTTTGTAGTAGAAAAAGATACTATTAATGCTGACAATTTACAAGAAGAATCTGGGCTGCTGTGCTCAAAGCAAGGATGCTCTGGAGTAAGGAGGGGCTCACTCCGCAGCCTGTGTGGGGTTGGGTTTTATCCTCTCCTAAGGCTCAGTAACGATTGCTATGAGTGGAGAGTAGGCTTAGGGAGGCAGAGGCATTTCCCATAGCTGAAACAAGAAAACCCCACCGTGCCTGGGGATAGAAGTGGAACGTAAGTTTCTTTTTTGGCGATGTGTACTCTTTCTGCTTGCCATGGGAGGAAGCTGTCCGTGCGCACTGCAGCCCTTGGTGAGGCCCCGTTGAAGTTCTGACTTTAGAAGTGAGCACGACAGCATTGCTTCTCTCAGGACAGCACCCAAAGAACACTCAGCCTCCGTGGCTTGGTCCTGTCCTGTGAAGCAGGACCTACTGAAGCTCTAGGTACTAGGTAGCTGGTTGTTTCAGAGAGGTCATTTGAATCATGGTGACCTTACTACACTACACTATCCTGAGCTCGTTGGGGTCAGTAGAACAAAGCCAAGGACTGCCTTAAAGACTGTGTTGGCGCTACTGGTTTGGGTCTTGGAGTCAGCTGGAAGTGGGCTCTTCTCTGGCTAGGTGGAGCTGGCGACCATGAAGGGTGATTCCTTTGGAGGATCAGCTCCTGTGGCTGGGGCTGGGCACCCCCTTCTGGACCCCATCTTCTCATAAAGGGTATTTGGAAATCAAGTAAGGTAAGCATATGGCTAGGGGACTGTGCTCTCCTTCATTTACAAATTACATTGGGAATTTGGGCTTGCCTTCTCGCTCTCAAGAGTCTTCAGGATGACAATAGATTGTGTGTGCCTTCTCATCACCTGTGACTTGCTCCACTCAGGTAGCAGGTGGCACTTAGCAGTACAGTTGAGGAAAATGACCTCTTCTTGGCCAAATAGAGGTGCAGTTGGTATTTTGGGGCTGCTTGCTTCCTCCCTATTTTTACTTTAGTGACTAATGAGGGACTCAGTTTTTACCAGCCTACTCCGTAGGTTGTCAGTGTTCCATTTTGAAGGTGTCCCCATGCTTGCACACATCAGAGGACAGGAATGCTGTGTCTAAGAAGGCTGGAGACGCTGTTACAGGGGCTGACCATTCTCTCTTAATCATATCTGTTTGGAATATTCCTGAGTATGACTGACTATCCAATACTTTATGTGTGGCAAAAAAAAAAAACATGTTACTAGTTCTTAACTATTGTAGTTTGTAAATAAGCACTGTGGGGTGAGGAAACTTTTTAAGAGACAAATAAGATGTGTATCTCATATCGGTGTTCTTAGCACTTGAAAACCAACACATCCAGAAAAAGCCACAGACTGTTAAAAGCATAACAGTAGTTCTTAAAAATTTGTCAGTCCCCACTAATTGCCTTACTCTACAGCTAGTGTTTTAAAATGTTTGCATAGAAAAAGTTTTACATGTAGAAGCAGTTGGTCTATAAACTTATTATAGGCCATCTTCAGTCCTCTTAAAGTCACAAGCCAGAGGTATAGGTCACAGAAGGAAGGTGGCCTTTTGGAAGCAAGACTAAGTATTTCTGTTCACAAATGGTATTTGAAAATAATGTCAAGAAACATGGAGCACAGCCCTGTTTGATGTTTTTGAGGAAGAAAGACAAGCTTAGTGTGCTTTGGCATAGTTTGGGGTGTGGAGGATACAGACATTATCAGCAGTGACAAATTGCATAGCTTCAGAGAATCCTCTAGATTATGACAGCATGAAAGGTTTACCTTGCTTCTTCAGAGTGGGCCCCAGAGCACACTGGGATAGAAATTCTCCAAGGGTTGAAATGCCAAATAACATACCTGTTCTGCCGACTCACTCGTTATTAAAGCCAGTGTTGAAGGGTTCAAATGTGCCTCTCCCAGAAGTACCGCCCAAGTATTGGGTGATTCTGGGCTCTCCACAGTCCAGGTCAGAGCAGCTAACCCCTGTGCACACTGCTGTTGGACAGGCTGGTCCCCTGTGCACACTGCTGTTGGGCAGGCTGGCCCGCACCCTTAGACTGGCGCTCTGCCAGGAACAGTGCTGGAGGGAAGGAGGGGGAGAAATTTTTTCCCTAGATTGCAAAGCAATGTGTCGATTGGTGGATTGGTGTAACAAAGCCACGGGACAGCTGGGCCTTCATCCAGAAACAAAGCAGCACAAACCAGCATCTTTACCAGTCAGCACTGTCTACCTAGGCGGTGCGGGGCTGGGGTCCCTCAGAGTCCCTGCTCATTGTATTTCTGTGTGCCTGTTCCCTTCATGCCTGAGTCAGGAATGCATGGAGAGATAGCCTACATCTGACAGACTCCCATGAAGCAAACTGCCAGCAAACTTTCTAACTCTTCAAGGGGAATGAAAACAAATATTTGGACTTTTTTTTTTTTAATTGTTCTTTGTGTTTAAAACTTCAGAGAAAGAAACAGGCTTCTGAGGTATGGCGTCCCACCGTGCCGTGTGCTGGCTCTCTCCATGCTGCCATTAAACCAAAACAGAAGCTGTGAGCATAGTGCTTGAGGGAGTATGTGTTGATAAGAAAGTGATTTATTTACAGAACCAAGTCTTTGTTTCATGAAACTACCGAAAAAGAATGTCACCTGTCTCTTTGTTACGGAACCAGAGATGTTTTGTTATATTTTTTGATGCTGGCACGAGGTTCTTGTCCGCTTTGATTTTTCGTGTATCTGTGTATAAGAAATTCTTTTTGTTGTTTACTATGGAATTAGTATTACATTTTGAGGTAAACAAAGAATTTGTATTGCTTGATAAACTATTAGCTTGTAAATTAAAAAAAAAAATCTTTACCTCAGTTAAAGTAATGGACCAATAAACCTATAAAAGATGCTTTATTTATCCTGGATCATGTGCTCATTTGTACCTGTTAGGACAGAAAAATGGGGTGCCTATCTTTATGGGTTTTTTAAAGTTTCTCTGAACAGATGATAATTTGCTTACGGGAATCAGAACGTGCAGGGTAATAAGAAAAGGCATATGTAGGTACACACTTATTCTTCGTGTTCACTTTACACTAGGTCCTGCCGCAATTCACCCTCTCCTGAATTCTTATAAGCTGGCACCAATTTAGGGAGATGGGAACACTGCTATAGTATCAGCGAGATTGGCAGGCGGGTATTACACAGATTTTCCCACATGGAACAATAGCAAAGCACATTATGTTCCAGTCAGGGCAGCCATTTCCTGATTCTTGTTTTGTTTTTGTTTTCCTGCCGTGTTTGTGAGGCATTTTCAAGAAAAGGAATGCCTGTGGTTTATGAGAGTGATTTTGAGGAGAACAGAGCCAGAATTCAGTTCCTCGTACCTGTGTCTGGTAGCTCACAACCACGTATAACCCCAGCTCTGCAGGAGCTCTTTTGCCTTTGTTGGGCCCAGGGGGGGTCGTGCAAAGATGGGGACAAACCACCAAAGTCAAACCAGAAGCAAACTTTAATCCAGAAACCAGATTCCAGGAAAAAATAAAATAAAGGCACAAAAAGCTTATCAGCTAGCTGAGACCACAGCCAGAGATGGATTCTGTAAGGCTGTGGCAGAGGCCAGTTTCTGAACCCACCTTTTTGTGGTAGGGGCACCACGTATCAGGTCTGAACAAAGGAATGTTTGCAATCTCGAGGTAAAACTCAGATACAGATTGCCTTACTTTACAACCTCCATCAATAGTTTTTTCAGTTAAACTAGTGTTTGTACTTAGTCTATTGTCTTCCTTGGTACTTCCAGGTGGTGTTTACTGAAGCCATGTGCTCTCCCCTCTGATGCTGCCAGTTTCACACAGCAGGGATAATGCATAACCCAGAGCTCATGTATCTGTCTCCTAAAACTTAACTTAAAGCTCATATCCATGTTAATCAAGGATGCCGGGGTGTTAGGCTCTCAGTTTGCAGAGAGAGGCTTCGGCCTTGTAAATAGAGCTATGGGTTGTAAAGCGGAGTAACTCTTTGTTAAAAGTTAATCCTCAAGCTGCTGAGAAAGCTGCTGACAGTCTGTTCTCATTCTCATAGGCTTACAACTTTATATTTATTTCTACATTCTTATTTCTGGAATCTACATTTTTATATTTTTATTCTTGGACCCTTCAGCCTTCTCCTCACTTACATGCACATTCCCACTCAACACATATACATGTAATTTAAAATGAAGCTGAACTAGATGCACACACCTTTAATCCCAGCACATGGGATGTAGAAGCAGACAGATCTCTGAGTCTGAGTCCAGTTTGGTCTGCATATTGAGTTCCAGGTCAGCCAAGGCTTGATAGTGAGGCATTGTTTCATATTTATATATATGATATATATGCATGCCAGACATTGGAAATGGATGTCCTAATGACTCGATTTAGTGATAATTAATCCAACATCATTAATCCAATACTACAGTGATATAAAATGGGGCAGCAAGATGGAATAAAGAGATTTGAGACTTAAACTCCATTGTCTCATTTAATAACTGTGATTCTAGAATAGTTACATCTCTGAGCTTTCAATACCATGACCTTTGAAGTACAGATAAGCCTTCCCTAAAGGGTTTTTGACAAACTAGTAATTATGTACACAAAGCACCTGTCTGGTGAGCACTTGCTATATGACAGCTCTTACGGAAGGGCTCTTCCTACTACTATATGTTTAAATATGTCCAAGTTAAATTTTTTTAGAGATTTATTTATTTTGTATACAGTATTCTGCCTGCATTTGTGTCTGCAGGCCAGAAGAAAGCACCAGATCTTATTACAGATGGTTGTGAGCCACCATGTGGTTGTTGGAAATTGAATTCTGGACGTCTAGAAGAGCAGCCAGTGCTCTTAACCACTGAGTCATCTCTCCAGCCCCTCAAGTTAAATATTAATCAGTAAGCTTTTCCTATATGCTTAGTCAGCTAATTTTTAAAAGGAGCATTTATATACCTTCCACCTCATTTAAAAAGGTACAAAGGTCAGATGCTGGGGGGTTGGGGTCAGACTGTGAAATAGATAGGAATAAATACCTAAAGCCATAGCAAGAGCTGGTGAGATGACTGTGCAGGTGAAGGTGGTTGACAGTCCTTGGGACCCACATGGTAACACACACACACGTTATAAAAATCTTTTTTTAAACCAAAGCAAGAAGTGATAAAAGAGGAGGAGGTTGTAATGGGGCAGCTGGATTTAAGAGGTAACTTTGAGAAAGGGAACTAGGTCAGAGGTGACTGGAGCCTGAAGGCCTGGGAGGTGGAGGTGATGCTATTCTATCAGTCAGGAAAGAGAGGATGGATATAGTAATCTTAAATGGTGAATGAGGGGAAAATGAGCTGGAGGTGTTGACTCAGGTGTTGGGAAAATTCTGGAGTCTGTGGGGATTTAGAGTATTGAAGAAGCAAGAGTTAAAGATGCAAGGAGGACGGAAGGAAGAGGATGGGGCGGGAAATGCCCTGAGATTGGGAGAGAGGAGGAGGAAAGACAAGTTTTCATCTTTCCCTGCAAGGGAATCAGATATAAACTGCATTTCACTCCAGGTTGAGAATGCTACATCTGTAGTTACAGGGGGTCCCACCCAGAAAAGAATGATTTGAACTCACAATGTAAATGTTGATTTTATTTGGAGCAAAAGGGACAATCAGAATAAGTAACTCAGAAAAGCGGATGCTAGACATCCTCTGTCTCCACACCGTCTGCTCAAGAAAGTAATGATTGAAAGTGTCCAACTGCGTATTTCCCTGGTACTTGCTGAATTTTGCTGTTGTTGCTGGGTTTGTTTTGGTTTTTTGAGGCAGGACTTTATGTATTCCTGGCTGGCTTCAGACGGCAATATAGCTGAGGATAGCCTTAAAGTTCTGATCCTTCTGCCTCAACCTCTCAAGTGCTGGAATTACAGGTGTGCACAGCCATGCCTGATTTATGAGGTTCCAGGACTTAGTGTATGCTAGGCCAGCCTCCGCCAGCTGAGCTGCAGCCCCAGTCATGATATTTGCTTCCTAAAAGCAACAGTGTTAACATTGCCATGAACTTTGTTGCTCTCTTGTTACTAGCTGAGGAAGACTCAGCCAAGAAAACTGATTTTTTTTTCAAGATTTTACATTAACTTGAAAACTATTATGCATACAAAAATGTCAGATTTTACAAAATGTCCATTTCATGTTCATCCCCCGTGGGCTGGTGAAATACAGGCTTAAGTCTTCCATAGAACCTCTAGCACTGTGCTCATGTGACTTGTTATCCCTTAATTGGAACCTTTAAGACAGTGATGGAAGAAAGGCTAGCTGAATGGAGCCTGAACCCCTCCAGGACCTAGAATGCCGGTGCAAGCAGCCGGTACCCCAGACCCTAACCTCTGAGTCGTCTGAGAACTAGGAAATTTCCTCCAATACCCAGAAAGTGATTTTCCCTCCCACCAGGAACCTAAGGGCGCCAGCAGGCCATTGGAAGGCTGGAATTTGGGTTCCATAGGCAGAACTTGGTAATGGGTGGTGTTTTCAGCTCCTTCATTGCTCTGCGCCCTCTCCTGGTGACCTTGGGACTTGTTTGTAGGCCACGATTCTGTAAGGATTTGCAAAAGAGCATTAGAAAAGGAGAGCTGGAATAGGGCAAAGGGGAGTGAGGAGCTTTTCAGCTTCACCTGTGCCTGGATCATCCCCCGCCGCTCTTTCTTGCCAGTGGAGGGAAACTTTGTCTCCATAGTGCATCAGATGTTACCAAGTGCGTCCTGAGATAATGAACCTCTCCCTCTCTCCAGTAACACTGTGGACTAGACAGCTGTTCCATCTTCCTAGGGTCTCTTTGCCTCAGTCCTGCATTTAGTCACTAAGCAAATCCTTCTAGGGCAGTGGTTCTCAAACTTCCTAATGTGATCCTCTAATACAGGTCCTCATGTTGTGGTGACCCACAACCATAAAATTCTTTTTGCTGCCACTCCATAACTGTGGTTTTGCTTTTGCTATGAATTGTAATGTAAATATCTGATAGGCAACCCAGAGGTCACAACCCACAGGTTGAGAACCACTGTTCTAGACTACGTGTAGCACAGAGCACCTGTGAGTACCTGTGTGCAAGCGGTAGGGGAGGTTTTGGAGCCACAGAGCCTCATGAAGCCTTCCTTAATACCCCCTGTTCATGTAAAGAACAGGCAAGGAAGACAGGTTCCTATGGTGACTGTGACTATGCCTTCCCTTTGTTACAGGGACCACTCAGACCCCACCCCCTCATTTATGGCCAGGTTGTTGGCAGCCCTGGCCCAAAGACCTCTCCTGGCATCAGGAAGGAGAATGCAACAGTAGCTGGTCCAGCCTTCTGACTTCCATGTCCCGCCCTGCTTTGGCTAGGATCCCCACAGGTCTTTCCTCTTGCTTTTACTTAATGACTAATGGCACAACAACCTGGCCACCTTTAGCTAGAAGAGATTTTCGGATTCTCACTGAGTGACCTCGGGACAAGGGAAGGTCATGGAAACATTGCTGCTACACCATGCATGTTCAGTCTTAGTTGTACATTCAAAACAAGCTGTTGAGCTTTAAAACAATGTCTATCCCAGGCTGTGCGAGTCCCAGTCTGTGGAGAAAGGACCTGAGAGCAGTCATTTTCAAATCTTTCCTGGTCATGCAATGTGTAGAAATGTGTCTTTGTCTGCGCGTGTTTCTCTACTGCTGAAGGCTGATGGAGGAAGCACTGAACAGTTTTAGGTGCCTGATCCACATGATCATCCAGTCAGCAGCTCACATGAATGTTTCCAGAGCCTCTGCCTGCTGGATGCAAGATCATGAAGACTCTGTGTGGCTAATGAATTGGCGTAGAGCTGGCAGGATGGTTCTGCAGGTAAGGGTGCTTCCAGAGGGCCTGAATTTGATTCCATGCACCCATGTCAACCTCTAACTCTAGCTCCAAGGGATCTAAAACCTTCCTCTGGCCTCCAAGGCCGTCTGAACACACATGAAATGTTTTCAAAACATTTGTTGCAGAGCTGGAAGGATGGCTTAACAGGTAAGGACACTTGCCACCAAGCCTGACAACCTGAGTTCACGTCCAGATCCTACATGTTATAAGGAGAGGATGAACGTCAGCACACACGCACTTGTGCGCACACACACACACACACACACACACACACACACCTTTGTGATTCACACTTATTTCTAGTGAAGCCAAATAACCCT
This sequence comes from Ondatra zibethicus, assembly GCA_004026605.1. Taxonomy (NCBI): domain Eukaryota; kingdom Metazoa; phylum Chordata; class Mammalia; order Rodentia; family Cricetidae; genus Ondatra; species Ondatra zibethicus. Next base: position 17,156 of record PVIU01011794.1, on the reverse strand, counting down.
GGCTTTTTTCCCATACTTCTGACTCCCGGACCAGTGTCTGGCTATGGAGAAGCTTGCCTGTTGTTCACTGCTGGGTCATTCTGCCTGTGCTTGCCTGGAGGTAAGTGTGCTTGTTTCACAAAGGAGATGCCCTCCCCCAGGAAGAGGTCAAGGAATTATTGCCTAAGGCCTTGTTGGGGAGCTCAGTGTCAAGTCATTTAGTGGTCACTGAGTCCCTTCAGGGCACAGAGAAGAAAATGTCCTTGGAAGGGACAAAGGTTCCAAACCAAAGATTTAGTCAGAATGGCTCCTGCGAGTTTCTGACAGAGCCTCCAACTGTAAGGAAGTATATAAATAAATAAATAGTTTTATGAAATTGTCAGAAAGGAACCAAGTTTTCAGAGCTGTTCTTTGAAAGAGCGCTTATAATTGAAAAAAAAAAAAGTCTGTGATTGATGTAAACACTGGGGCCCTAACCCACACTGTAGACAGTTGTTGTCTTACCCAATTGGGACAATTGCCAAGAAGGAGAGAAAGGAAGATAGGACAAAGCAGGTGCCCGTGAACTTGTCCAGAGTGAGCTGATAGAGCTTGTTATATAGGGTGGATGTCACCACGCCAGTCAGAGCTAGGCACAGCTGCAATATAACAAACACCTTTCCTGTGGAAGAAACAAAGATTATCAAGACATATATTATTGTCCCTTTCTTGTTCCCCCTACCTGGTCCCTGGGGATCTCCAGAGACCCCCATCACTCTCCTAAGGACTCCTTTACAGTCCCCATGGCTCAATTTGGAGGCAATCCTGTCTCCATCTAGTTGGATCTTCCAGAAATATCTTTCCTTGACTCTGACTTGTAGTGATTAGCTTTGTGAACTTTCTCTATCCTCCTTTCTCCATTCTTTTTGCCCTACATAGAAACCAGTACATTCCCTGTAAGTTTGAGAATGCTTCTAGAATGTGTGTGTGTGTGAAGCCTAGAGTAGACAGACATAAAGCTCCAGGAACCCTCCTCTCGTCCTCCCCAGCTCTGGGATTACAGGTATATATTCCCACACCAGCATTTTATATGAGTGTTGGAGATCCAACCTCAGGACCTCATGCAAGCACTTTATCAATTGAGCCATCTCCCCAGCCCTGCTTCTGAATCTTCTGTTTCTGAGAGTCTGTGTAGCAAGCTGAGCATCTGTGACAGTGAGCAGGACATCCTGGAGAGTCCTCTGCTCACCATAGGAAGAGTCCTTTATGAGTTTGGACATGGCTGATCGGATGGTCGTGATGGGGATAAGTGCAAACATCATGATGGCTCGAGCTGTAACAGATCAGAAGAATACTTCTCATTTGAGTCCAGCTTTAACACAGATCAGAACAAACAAAGGCTTCCCTTCCAGCGCCTCTACCCCCCAGTCCCTGCGGTCTTGGCCCGGAAGCATTAGACTTCTCTGCTGGGAGCACCCTGAGTATCCCAGCCTCTGAATCTCTGGCTCTTTCAGAAATGGCTCCCCCACCTAGTTCAGCTGCCACACCTCATTAAAGCCTTATTAACTAGTGGGGGCTGGGGGAGAAAGAAAAAGGTAGAAGGGTGAAGGAGCATGAAGAGATGTGTTGGGAAGGGCTGGAGAGATGGGCACTCTGTCCTCTGCACAAGGATTTCTTAACTGGGACATTGCCATTTTGCTAGCTGTCTCTCTGAGGTCTATGAACTGGGGTAGTTCCCTGATAACCATTTAGAATTTTTCTTTCCAAATTGTTAGCTATTTGGCACATGCAGCCTACGTAAGTTAACACGAAATAAGCCTTAAACTCTGTTCTTTCCTTACACTAGTCACGTATCAAATGCTTGATAGCTACACGTGGCCAGTGGACATTGTGTTGACAGGTGAGGCCACTATTACAGCTGGAGAAAGTTCTGTTACAGCATGAGTTCTAGAGCTTTCTGCTCAAGGCTGTCTGACCTCTCTGTCCTCCAGTGGAAACTTCAGTCAATGGTCTTGTGGGCATGTACTCCAATGGTTGTAGAGACAGTGGAGCTCTATTGGATCTAATTATTGAGAAATTCTGTGCATGTTAAAAAGCTCTTATCTGGCCCTAGATGATTTAGGGAACTTCTTGTGTATTTTATCTATTTAAAGCTAGAAAGAGGAGTCTGGGGAAGTAGCTTAGCAGGTAAAGGTGCTTGCTGCCAGATAACCTGAGTTCACTCCCTGAACCCACGTGGTGGAAGGAGAGAATAAGCTCTGCCAAACTGTCCTCTGAGCAGCACAGGCGCATTGTAACATGCACGCTGCCCACTCTGGTTACATAAATACAATTTTAAATATATTACAGTTACATGAACCCATCCCCACTTCAGGCTGTGCGGCAGCCTTCCATACTGATTTCAAGATCCACTGACTACACCTCCTTGGCCCAGAGCATGGGCAGCACTGTGGCGAGAGCCAGTGAGCAATACAGGTAATACATAGCACAAAGCAGACAGACCCATTCTTGTCTCCCCGTACCTCCTGCACTCCAGGTATGACACAGATGGCCCGCAATGTCCTGCCTCCCTAAGCCCCAAACTTACCAATGTAGAACATGTATGTCTCCTTCACAAAGGCTAAGAGAAGGGCTCCAGACCCAAAGGACACCATCCCAATTATGATCATCGTGGTGTCCCGGAAGTAGCGGGAGAAGACTAGAACACCCAAGAAGCTGGTGATGAAAATTATGTACCCAGAAGCCATCCCATAGCCTAGCTGCACTTGGTTCCAACTGAGAGGTTCCTTTAGCACAAAAAGGGCCATGACATCCACTGCACCCACAACGGCCAGGTCATAGACGATGGCACCCACAAACAGCAGGGTGATGATGGTTCGGGAGGTCTTCCTTTTCCCAGGAGTCAGAGGATTCCTGGATACATTCTGCTTGCCCAGTTCATCTGGATCCATGGTTCGATAGGTGCCCACCATGCCAGACACAGTATCTACAGTGGGGTACACCTTGTTGGACTTGGACACAGACTCAGGAACCTTCAGCACAAAAAGGCTGTAGAAAAGGGCAAAAGCCGCACAGCCCACGCTACAGGAAGTTAACAGGAGGCCTTGAGCAGAGTGCCCAACTATTTGTTTGAAGAGATGCCCCGAGGCCATGCTCCCACAGAACCCAGCCAAGCCCAGGACTAAATCAATGAGGATGAGGCGCAAGGAGCGGTGGCCTTCAGCGCAGCCTAGGGATCCCAGTGCCATGACCCCGGACCAATAAGCGGAGAAGCCCCCGCAGAGCCCACTGAGCGCCCCTGCTCCGTACAACACCTCCACCGGCCAGTCCAGCATCACTTTGAGGAGGAGTCCAATGCGGCACAGCAGGAAACCCAGTGTTGCCGCGCAGATAGAGATCTTGCGATGGCAGCGGTCACTGAGCCAGCCCAACCCATAGGCGGACAGCAGTGGTGTCAGACCCACTACGAGGTTGTAAATGATGTAGAAATTGGAGATGGCCTTCTGCTGTTGGTCCCCCTGATGCCCCCTGATCAGGCTGGCACTGTGGTTGGAAGAGCCTCCAGCCTCAGATGAGAAGGATTCCTTCACTACCAAGAGTAGTCCTGCGTCGTAGAGGGAGCCGGCCACCTGGGTTGAGGCCACCACAGGCTCTATCCAAGTCCTCACCTGGAAGCCAGAGAGCCGGCTTCCCCACGGACAGGTGATCCCGGGACCCATGTAACCTGTGCTGCAGGGAGCTGATCCCAAATCTGACTGCTTTACAGAGGGTCGGGGCTCAGTCCCTGAGCGCTTGGGAGAAGCCTGGGGCGGCTCCAGTGACAGCAGCTAGTTTGATGGCCAAGGGACCAACCTAGCTGTGGCCCCTCCTCCCCAGGTCAGAAAAAGCAGCGCCCCGCCCCCACCTCCACCCGGGTCTGGCTAAGCAAGCTGGAGACTGCCCAGGGAAGCCAGAGCACACGCGAGCCTCAGCTCCCTCCCCACACTTCTTAGAGCTGGCCACAGGACCTCCCTTAGCTGAGGACCAAAGGTGCTGAAACTCAGCTGAGAAAGCTCTGGGATCCGCCCAGGGAGCGTTTCCAAATTCTTCCTCCTTTGGAGGTAGGTTTGGGCAGGGGTCTGATGACTAGACTTTTGCTTTGATGTAACTCTGAGGTGTCAAATTTTCTTTGTCAAAAGTAAGAGGACACACACCTTTAATCCCAGCATTCAGGAGGCAGAGACAGGCGGATTTCTGTGAGTTTGAGGCCAGCCTGGTCTACAAAGTGAGTTTCCAGGGCAGGATCCAAAGCTACAGAGAAACCCTGTCTTGAAAACAAAACAAAACAAAAAAAGTAAGAGGAACCTTGGTGTGCACAAAGCTCTGGGTTCTAATGCCTGTACCATTAAAGCAGGAGTCACACGCCTGTGATTCCAGGGCTCAAAACAGTGGATGCAGAAGGATCAGAAATTCAAGATCATCCTCAGCTACATAGAGAGTTGGCTACAAGAGACCCTGTCTCAAAATAAATAAGCAAACAAACAAACAAGAAAAAAGAAAAGATGGTTCAGCAGGGAAAGGCCCTGCTACCAAGCTTTATGGCCATCATTCAAACCCTGGGACCCACACCATAGAAGGAGAGAACCACTCAGAAATCTGTCTCTGACCTTCACACACATACTGTAGTAGAGAAACACAAACACACACACATATTAAGCCGATTAATTAAAAAATAAGAATAAAACAACAAGGGCCTATGTTGTAAGAAGCTACTAGCACAGACTTTCAAAGAAGTTAATTCAATGGCAGCTCCTTTGAACCAAAGGCCTCTCAGAGAAGTGCCTACTTCATGCACCTGGATTGATGGCCCTTCCTGTTGGACTCCAGCCTCAGCTCCCAGTCCCAGATGTCCCTCCAGAGCATAAAACTGGACTCTGGTAGGGTCTGGTGGAGCTCACTGGAGACAGCAGGTTCTTCTGAGTAAAGACAGGAGCAGAGACCCTTATTGCTCCCTCATGGTTGCTCTTCCTGCCTCGTGGCCTCAATCCTTTCTAACCTGGGCTAAGATTTCTACTCCCAGACCCCTTGCTTTCTCTTTCAAGCGCGTGCCTCTGGACTGAGGACGGGGGATACAGGATTCAAAATACACCAAGAAGTAAGATGGCCTTCCTCTTCCACACAGATAGTTAGAAATCACCCAGCCTTTGTTCTTGTCTCTCCACCTTCAACCCTGACACAGTAATGCTAACGTGACTGGCATCAATTCAAAGTTACAAAAAGGACACACAGTCTGCCTGCGAGAGTCTAAAAAGCCAGATGGATGGATAATGTGCTTCTACAGTAGGTAGGGATTAGATTCCAGGTAGTGGTTGTTAATTGTGTGCCTCTCTGGTAGTTCTTAAGGTAGTCTTCTTTAGTCTTTGTCACCACTCAGTCCCTTCTTTGTGTCCAGACCCAGACACCTCTGACTTCTGCAAAGAGAAAGATGTACTCAGCCCTCTCTTGTGAGACGTACCTGTGATCTGGCTCACCAGCTCCCCCCGCCCCGCACACACACCTCGCCCTGTTTTCACCTGAGTCTCCTACTCCATTCCTAACATATTTTCCAAGGCTTCAGCAAGCAGCCCAGCAACCTGATCTCATGCATGGCAGAAACTCTAGGGAAGGTTGAGTTATGAGAGCTCTGCAATCAGTGATGGTACAACCAGAAGGACCGCTTAGGCCATCTGATCAAAGGAGTCTATTCTTGGTGCTGAAGACAAGAGGAGGCAGCCTTGCCCAATCTCTGGCAGACTTCATGGGTTCTCAGCTCCTTCCATCCTCAATGTAAAGTGCCTCTGAGAGATTCACATCCGACCTCGGAGAAGCTGGATGCCAGTCAGCCTTGAGGTCCTCCAGGCTTACGGACTGAATCTTCTGGTCTGGAAATGATCCAGTCTCAGGTCCAATGATCCCTGTCCCATTTTAGACTACTGTGGGTTGGTTTATATTCTCACTATGTCTCTGCTCTCCTCTTCCTCTCTGAATGCTGGGTCCAACTGAGGTTGTACCTGGCCAACTTAAGTGACCCAGGCTACCAGCAAGTTGAGCCTCGACCCTCTGCCACATCAAGATTTAGTATCTTTCACAGGCTTTCTTAATTTCCTTGTGTTCAGATATTATGGGAAAGGTTTCCCTCCACTCCTAAGTGACTAGCAATAAACTGAATACCACTGTCTTGCATATCAGGAATCTAATCTGTAGCTCATAACTGGCTTAATGAAAGAGAAAAAGTTAAATTTCTTACTTATATATGACTAAAGTATACTAGTCCACAATCTCATGTAGCCTCAGCTAGCCTCAGACTCATCATGACACCAAGGATGACCTTGAAATTCTAGTCCTCCTGCTCTAGTCTTGATGGAATTACAGGGAGCATGCTGGGTTCATGGAGGGCTGAGGATGGAACCCAGAGCTTCGTGCATGCAAAACACTCTACCAGCTGAGCTCTACCCTCAGCAGTACCCTAGCCCACAAAAGGTGGCATTTATTGTTTATTGAACTCTTACCACGTAGTAAGCACATTATATTATTGAATTCAGTTAATTTTTTCAGAAAGTCTATGGGCTGAAATAGAGATGTTGAAATAATTTGCCCAAACTCACACAGAAAGCCAGTAGTTCGCATCAGGCAGCCTTTGAAAGCCTACAGCTGTGGGGGGAATGCTGCAATCCGTTTGAAGATGCCCTCTCAACCAACAAGAAGATGGACATACAGAAACACCACAGTTGCCAACATGGGAATTCCTGTTGCTCAGTGAAGGATTGTAGAAATAAACAAGAAGTATGGTCAAAAGCTCCCTGACTGAAGTTACATCACAGGTACTTTACAATCAAATGGAAAATAATTTTATTACCTTAATAAATGGCCCCAAATTTATTTTTACAAAGGAACAGAGAAGAGAGAACCTTCTCCCTCAAGTTGTCTACTGACTTCCATGAACTTGCTGTGGCATGAGCAAACACACACACACACACTACACACTGTAAATCTTTAAAAGGTATCTAGTTTATAGGAAAAATATAAAACAAAATTTCTTCTAACCCTTTAAGCAACATATATAAGAATTAACATGCTATCTTTTTAAAAGTGCCCCTCAGTTTCTGTTCCCCCTTTTTTTAATCTCTTGACAATTCAATACATGTATACGCTGTGTTTTAGTGTTTTCAAGTTGCCCATGTTTCAGTAAATGGGATGCATTCCTGCTCATGCCAGCGACCATAACTCAGGAGGTCAAAATAAACTAATAAAGATAGCTGGTGGAGATTTCAAACTGTTTCATCTGGGATCATGTTGACACCTTCACCTTCTCATGAATGACCAGGGTAAGAAGAGTCTTGCTCTATCATCTGATGGAGAATTTGTGATTCCCATATAAATTGTCACAAAGCTGAGCAGGGACCACGGAGAAGGGGGAGGCAGAGAAGTCACATGTCTCTCGTAGGTAGGATGATGCATGGGGCGGGATCTGACTTTCACAGGCTACAGGACTAAGGAGCTGAAACATTCAACCTGGACCTGGACTAATAGAAAACCCCCTCCCAAGTGTAGTGGTGCTCACCTTTAATCCCGGCACTAGAGAGGCATACCTCTGTGAGTTCAAGGCCAGCCTGGTATCAGGGCAGACAGGGCTATTATACACAGAAACCCTGTCTTGAAAATCAAAGATCAAAAAACAAGAACTAAACCAGACCAAGTCAAAACAAAACAATCCCCCCAAACAAACAAACAAGCAAACAAAAAACAAAAATAAGAGAAGGAAGGAAGGAAGGAAGAAAGGAAGGAAGGAAGGAAGGAAGGAAGAAAGAAAGAAAGAAAGAAAGAAAGAAAGAAAGAAAGAAAGAAAGAAAGAAAGAAAGAAAGAAAGAAAAGCCCAGAGCTGATATGTAAGACAGGGTGTTCTTCTTATTACTAGTGCTTTGGGGGCTGGGGTAAGGCTTTCCACCCCCAAAAAATTGAAAATAAGGAAATAAGATATCCTGTGAATCATAAATATATAATAATCAGGCCTGTGAGATACATCAGATGGTAAGGATGCTTGCCAAGCCTGACGTGATGGAAGGAGAAACTAACTCGCATAACTGGTCTCTGACCTTTACTTCCACACTGTGGCACGCACACTCAATACATGTATTAAAATGTAAATATATATAACACCACAAAGAAATATATGCAAACTCACCCAAGAAGACAGGCAGTGAGAATTCAAGTGTAACAGGAATTTAACCGCTGTTTTGCTGGAGTGCAGTCTCTTCGCTTGGGCCTACAGATACCAGATGAATGACTAAGAATAAGGATAGAAACTTGGCATCTGGACATTCATGGTCCCTCTGGCCACTTTAAACTTTAGGTCAGATTCCTGCTCAACTCTGTATTTAAGAACTGCTCACCTAAAGCTGATAGTTCCCCACACCCCAGGTGAGGCTAAAGATGCCAAGAGTAACTAAAACACTATTAATACTTGAAGGGCTATAGTACTCAACAAATTGTCCACCACCAACTTTTTATATATGTGATTTTGTTTTTTATTAATTCTTTGAGAATTCCATACATACTGCAATATATTTTGATCATATTCACACCTGACTCCTCCCACTTACACCCCAACCCTCCTGCTAACTTGGTGTCCTCTCTTTTTTAGATTTATTTTTAACTATGTATATGTGTTTGTGCCTGTGTAGGGACATATGTACTTCAGTACAGATGCCTGAGGAGCCCAGAGGTGTTGGATCCTCTAGAACCGGCATTACAGGTGATTGTGAAACCTGACTGTTTGTGCAAGAAACAAAATGTGGGTCCTCTGCAAAAGCAGTATTTGCTCCAAACTTCTGGGCTCTCTTCCCATTCCACTCCCACCTTTTTTATAACCCACCAAGCCCAATTTGGGCTACTCATACACTCATTCATGTGGAGCCATCTGCTGGAACATGGTCAGCCTACCAGGGAATACATTCTTAAAGAAAACTGGTTGTTCCTTTCCCCTCCCCCAGCTGTCAATATCTCCAGTTTGTGAGCCCTTTTCCTCGCACACTCGTGTTAGCTAACTCGATCTTGTAGACACCACAGTTGCTTTGACTGTATGGTCCGGTCTTGTCCAAAAAAAAAAAAAATGCAAAAATACTGTTCCACTATGGTTCTCCCCAAACCTACTTCTATTATTTTCTGAAATAAATTCTGTCAAATCAGCATACTATGAAACTCCTCCTTTCTAGATTAGAATCTCTGTACACGTAGATTAGTGCAGTTCCCAGACCTCATCAGAGATGCTTCTTAGTGAAGAGGATGTAGCTAAAGCAGAAATTTACAGCTAGTCAAATGCAGAGGATAAGGATCTGTGGAGTGCTCAGCAACATATGGGACATCTGTATCACAGGCTGTCTCCTGAACCCCAGACTCAGGGACCAGCATGGAAGAGGTGGCAGAAAGATTGTAGCTTCTAGCTTTAAGCCGCGCTGTTCCAGACACCGAGGGAACCATCTAGAACTTTCCAGTCATTGTCTTAACCCTGAAAGGAGATGCAGTGGTTGACCTAACTAACTGTCTTGCTCTTTTTCTGAGTCATTTTTTTCTTTTTGCAGTTACTGTGGGTTCCAAGTCTGACCATAAACGTGTTGCAATAAGAGTCAAAACCACTCTGTAGGCAGTAGCTTTCTTGTCACCAACCAGGCTCCTCAGGACAGTCCTGAGATAACGATCACCCAAACCAGTTTAGTTCCTTCTTGTATAGCCTGAAGTTCTTGGTATCTTACAGGCAAGCCTAGGATGCTAGTCCCTATATTTACTTCCTATATGCTAAACAAATTTATTTTCTACTTCTACTACTACTACGACTTCTTCGGTCACTCAGGCAAGTGGCTGAGCCTGGTCAGTTGGGGCCTCCAAAATCAGGTTGCTGCCTTGTGACCCTAAGAACACAGTACTTTTCTCTCAAGTGTTTTCCAGTGGTTGGGCTGTCACTACATTAAGGACACAGCTCAAGTCCCTCTGTTTGATCACAAACAATCCTCCAGTTACAATGATTTTTACTGCCATTATATTGTTGCAAGGAAGAAAATATGCTAGTTACTTGGACTCTCCAAGTCATTCTACCTGATAAGTTAATAAGTGAACATTGTGGTCTATCTGCCTTTTTCTCCTTTTCTTTTCTGTTTTGAGACAGAATGTCATGTGGCCTATCCTGATCTAAACTTCCTATGTAGCCAAGGATAGCCTTGAACTCCTGATCCTCCTACCTTCTCCCCTCAGGTGCTGGGATTACAGGTTTCATGGTGTAAGTCACCCTGTCTATTTATGTGGTACTGGAGACTGAACTTAGGGCTTCCTGCAAGCTAGGCAGGCCCTCTACCAACTAAGCTCTAGCCTCAACTCTATATCTACTTTTCCAATGTAGGCGATCTAGGAAATGCCTTCCCTCTTGTGGTCCTGATGAAATGTGACTTTTTTTTTTTTATTTTGCTGGGTTGAGAGTTAGCTCCTGGCTCAAGTAAAGTCATCAATATAGTGAATACACCCATGCAACCTCTTGGGCAATTGATGTCTTTCCACCCTGAGATGGAATCCTACTAATAATAATGTTACCCAATTTTATAGATGAGGAAACTGAGATTTACAAAGGTCACATGAAGCCAGGACCTAGGTTCATGTGGTTTTAGGGTCTATGCCATTTTTACACTGCACTTGAAATAATCAAGAAGAGATAAATTTTTTAAAAGGCATTTGATTGTTGAACATTTTTAATAATGTGAAGTTATTTTTATTTTTAATATATTGTCAAACCAATGTGGTCCATTTGATTATTCATGAGTCATACATACATACATACATACATACATACACTTGTCCATCCATCCATCCACCCAACAAGCCATCCTTTACAAACATTCAGTATATTGCCCAATAGAAGGTACCAACAAGGCAAAGTCTTGCCTTTAAGGATCTTTCAGCCTAAAAAGTTGTAAAATACTTGTAGGGTTAACAAGATGGCTCAGCAGGTAAATGCACTTGCCACCAAGTCTGACAACCTAGTTCAATCACAGCACCCAAATAATGGAAGCTCCTTAGAACCAATTCCCATAAGACCCACATGTGTGCTGTGGTATATATGCACACTGTCAGGGTCCAGCCCTGACATAAATCATTTCTCATACCAGAGTGGAGGCGTGAGAATAAATAAAAACACAATTCACACGACAGTATTGGGAGGGAGTTTCAGAGATCATCCACACCCTGAAATCACCCATGTTTATTTTCCAAACAGCTTTTATATAAAGGTAAACTGAGGGGGAAGGTAACATAAACCTCATTAGCATTGTTTCCTAGTTAGCCGGGGAATGACTTAGGTCATATCTTGCCTATACCTATTTTGTCACATAGACTGAAAACCTCTTCTCCAGGTGACCTCCTAATTTACAATAGAAGGAGCAGAATGACATTAGCACAGCCTGGAACCAGTTGAGGTGATGCTGTGTTTGCTTTGCTTCAAAAGAGCCAGGCAATCCCCTCCTGTGTGGAATGTGCAATTTGTGCCTTGTAGGTTTCTCAGATTCTTTGACCACCAGACAATGTGGAATATGGGTCTGCATAATTCAGCCCCCACAATACTCCCTTCCTAATAATTTTTAAAAAGACTGTGCTTCTGCAACAAGACAGATGATCGCATTTGCCTTAGGCAAAGACTCCTTCATTTACCCAGACTTAACCCATCATTGGAGCAGGCATTCTAATCCTGCAAGTTCCTGTCTTAGGCATCCAGGGTGAAGAAGCTTCAAACCCATCTCTGACTGCTGACCTCTGTGAACAAAAGAGATTAAGGGAGAGAAATACCTTTGGGCTCTGTGTCTCAGAGCCAAACTTTCTTGTCAAAAGAGTTCATAATGTTTTATGACTAATGACACTCTTAATGACTACAGTCTCCTAGTTAGAGAGGAGGACCAACTAAGTTGGAAATGTTTTCTTCACCTGGCCTAGAGTGCCTCTTAACAATTTTATACTATATCAAAATCTAGAACTCTTAACAAATACATTAAATCCAAACATTTACAGGGCATTCAAACTTTTCTCAACATCTTATAAGCAGTTACAAATATTACCAGGTCAATACTATAATTCTAATATGGGAATTAATAGTAAATCCACAATTTGACATATCACAATTTTCTTAAATCCATTCTAATAGGAAAGACAAGAAAAGTTTTGTTTTGTTTTGTTTTGTTTGATGGGCAAGAGTCCAATGATATTGCTGCTATCAGTCAAACCCTCAGGCTGCCCCCTTGTATGTGAAGAGGGGCTTCAGTCATTCCTTATTTAGAGTCTTTCTTTTGCTGAGTGAAAAGTTTAAGCCTTAGTTCTCAGGTCCAATATTTTAATCAAATGAGTCCTGTGTCCCAAAGATTAAAACAGTCAAACGTTCAGTCTGCATTTCTAGTTCAACTCCAAAATAAACAGGATTCAGACTGCAGCAAATTGTAGTCTTTGCAGCAGGGCCTCAATGACGGGTGAGTCCTGAATGTCGGGAAGCAGCTCAGCGCCCGCAGTGCAGAACAGCATTCTGCAGAGTGCAGCAGTGGGTCCTCCTGATGGGGCGGGGGAGGCGGGACCGTGGGCAGCCACGACGTCATCGGGACTGCCATTCCTTCCCAGCTTTATTTTCTTCCTGTGAAGAAAGCACAAACACATCCTCAACCCCAAATTATACAGTGTCAGGCTTTTTATAATTCAGTGCAAGGGCTTTTTTCACCTTGCCTTAGCAAAGTTCTCCTTAGTGCCGTCATGCCAAAATCTGTCTGCAGCTTTGCCCATCCATAAAAGGTGCGTGACTTCAGGCATGATGTGGCGATTCTTGATTCTCCTGCTTTCATCCTCTTAAGCTGTTCTCAAGGAGCCATAGGCATGCTCCACCGTTCCTTTTCACCATTAGCCATGTATGCAGCTCTTCCACTGGAGGAACCATCTGTAAAATTTAGCATAACAGCCTTTAAGGGATCTTTAGCTATAACATAAGGAAAATTAAAGAAATCTAGTGTGAATTGCAGCAATGATCAGCTGGGGAAAGATATTATTCTGGTCTTTAAATTGAGCAAATGCAATTGTCCAAGAATCACTATTTTTAAATTATCAATTAATCTATTGCTTAGTATAAGAAACATTAATCATAGTCAGTTCTCTGCTAAAATATCTCCTAGATTCTATACTGCTCTTCTGTACTAAACAAGCTACTGCTTCAAAAATAAGAGTTTAATATCCTAACTGGCAAAAGTGGAAGGTGCAGTCATAAAAAGAAGACCATTTTCCCATAAAACTGCTATAAAATAAGTTTTGTATTTGCTGTTTTTGTATAGTTTACTCTACCTGCTTGAGTAGCTATCTGGAAGCTTCTGTAAGTTGTCTACTGGAAACTGGCTCATTGCTCCCTTTAAGAATTTTACTTAGTGGCTCAAGGTCTCCTATAAGAATATTATAATTAAGGCTTTAGCCATTGTATATCTAATTAAAAGAAAAACTATTTTTCTTTTAAGTTGTAATTCTGTCTAGTTGATAGGAAAATGGATAAAAGAAAGCATATTTAACAAATGATGCTGGCATAACTGGATATCAACATGTAGAAGAATGAAAATAGGTCCATATTCATCACTAAGCACCAAATTCAAGTCCAAATGGATCAGAGGCCTCAATATAAAACCAACCACACTGAGCCTCATAGAAGAAAAAGTTGGAAGTATATTTGAATGCCTAGCATATCCCAAATACAACCCCAGTAGCACAGACATTGACATAAGCAATTAATAAATGGGATCTCCTGAAACTGAGAATCTTCTGTAAAGCAAAGAACACAATCAACAAGATAAAATATCAGTCTACAGAGTGGGAAAAGATCTTTGCTAATATACTTCAAAACATACAAAGAATTCAAGAAATTGGTCATCAAAAGAACAAATAATCCAATAAAAGTACAGACCTAAACAGAAAACTCTCAAAATGAATCTAAAATGACTAAAAGACACTTAAGAAATGTTCAACATCCTTAGACATCAGAAAAATACAAGTCAAAACAACTATGAGATTCCATCTTACACCTGTTAGAAGGTCTAAGATCAAAAACACTGATGCCAACTTATGCTGAAGGGAATGTGGGGTAAAGAAAAACTCCTCCCTAACTGGTGGGACTACAAACTGACAGTATGGCAATTTCTCAGAAAATTAGGCAACAATCTACCTTAAGACTCAGCAATACCACTTTTGGGCATATACACAAAGGATGCTCAACCATACCATAAGGACATGTGCTCAACTATATTCATAGCAGAATTATTTTGTAACAGCTAGAATCTGGAAACAACCTAAATGCACCTCTTTTACATAGATGATAAATAAGGTGAGAAAGAAATCAAAGAAATGTTACCCTTCACAAATAGCTACAAATACCAAAAAATATCTTGGAGTAACTCTAACCTCACAAGTGGGAAAATCCTGTATGACAAGAACTTTAAATCTTTGAAGAAAGAAATTAAGACACCAGAAAAATCTCCCATACTCTTGGGAAGGTAGAACTAACATAAAAAAAATGGAAATCTTACCAAAAGCAATCTACATATTCAACACAAATGCCCATTAAAATCACAGCAAAATTCTTCACGACCTTGGAAGAACAATACTTAAAAACAAAAACCCAGTATAGCTAAAACAATCCTGTATGATAAAGAAACTTCTGGAGGCATCACAATCCCTGACTTCAAACTCCACTACAGAGCCACAGATCTGAAAACAGCCTGGCATTGACATAAAAACTGATATGAAGACCAAAGGAAGACCTTGGACATAAATCCACAGCCTATGAACACCAGTTTTTTGACAAAGAAGCAGGAAATGTGAAATGGAAGAAAGGAAGCGTATCCAACCTGCTTGTTTATTTTTAACTGTCCTGGAGCTGCAGTTCTCTGAGGCTACATGCCTGTCAAGATGGAGCCCGGTCACATGGCAGGGGCAGGACATGCTTGGTTTGGCTTTTCTGCTTTTTTAACTTGTAATCATAACATTAGGAGAATTCCTGAATCCTCTCCTCTAGAATTGTCCATATAAGCTCCTTGACTCATGGGTCAAATTTAGCCTCTATGCATTTCTAAACCTGCTCTGTGCACTGACTGTAGGTGAAGCTCTCGAAGCTGTCTTTGCCTCCCTCAATCTGTGTGGGTCAGAGTAGGCTGCCCATAGCACCTGTGCATGTACTGTGACAACCTCAGTGGTAACCTTGGCAATCTTTGTGTAATCGCCGCATTCCCTTCACTCTTCCTAGCCTTTCAGCAGCTAGAGAAGTTGCATCTCCGTGACCATAACACTGCTGCAGCCTTGGCTTCCCTGAGTCCCCAAGTGGCCAGAAGCAGCAGCTGTGAGTATGCAGCCAGTGCAGGGGCAGGAATAAGCTATTTACAAACTAAACATCTCTGCCTTTGTTTCTGCTCCACTTTAGCTCCTCTGGTTATCAACATATATAACTGAATACTGTTTCCTTGTCCCATATTTATATTTAGTATTTACAAATTTTTACTCCTGATTTTTTTTATTTCCCGCTACTCTCTTTGTCTCTTAAATTCTACTACTTATTTCTGAGTGCTCCTTACTCACCTCTTCACCTGTAGAACAATTTTCTCGCAGGTTCCTCATGTTCTTCTCTGTACGTCTGGTCACTCTTCTGTGTTTTTCGGAGAGTGGAGGTGTGGGAATAAATGAAGACACAATTCACAGACAATATCGGAAGGGTGTTTCAGTGATCATTCAAATCCTGAAATCACCCGCATAATATGGGCCTGCATAATTCGGCCCCCACAGCACACACCCACACACAAACACACCCCCTCCTTTAACAAACACACACAAATAAATGTAATATAAATAGACAAACAAATAAATGACACTCATGGTACTAACACTACAAGTTCTGTTTCACATATAAAATTATTGACGCCATACCATGCCTTCTCTTTCAAGAGTGACTTTATGAGATTCCTCCCTGCCCTGGGCTCTGCTACCAGGTTGAATGAGTTCATAAACAACCCACTCAGCACTGTGAAGGAAGACATTATTTGTCTCTGCTGCTCAGCACACATCAGCACAGTGGTAACTGCCCTCATGTTTCCTCTAATCCATCTACCCACTAACCCTCTCTGCTCATGCTTTTCGACACCTTGACCTTTACCACTTGGTATGACACAGGTGGATGTGAGACACTGTCCAATCACAGCACTGTGTGCCCATGATTACAGCAATGGAACTACAACCCAAATCTTGACCAGTAAGAAGAGGCCCAAGAAGTTGGGCTTGAGTAGTTAGGAAAGAGAGATCCTCCTTTTTGTCCTGCTGGTCTTGGACCAAAGGGTATTAAAGCCTGGAGTTTCCCTACTATTGCATAAAAGCTTATCTGAGATTGGAACCAACACAGAGCAGAGCTGAGACTGGAAGGTCCAAATCCCATTGGCCTCCTATGAATTCATAGCTATGCCTGAAGCTAACTTAGCCATTCATGTTTTAATAACAAAAGCTACTACACTCATTTTTATGATGCCAGTTTGATCTGGATTTTCTGCCAATTGCAAACACAAGAAATTTAATGGTGCCAAACCCCCAGTCACTCATCTCTACTGAACCTTATTTAGCTACAGACTTCCTTGGATCTTCCAGCTGCTTCTCAACTGGAGTGAAGCCACCTCCAAAGTCATTCGTTCAAACTTCCCACTAACTACAGTCTCTTCTGCTGCTTCTTCCATTGTTTCCACCTCAGTGGTTCTTTGATCTTATCAGGACCCACTGACACCTACACAAATATCTAGTTTTCCAAATCGGTAGCTTTCTCTCTTTTTCCTCTTCTAACTTTACAATGCATCTCATTACTTTTTCATAAATACTGTTCTCTGTTGTCTGTCTTTTTCCTGTGTGCCGACCATGAAATAACTTATTCAAGTAGCTGAGGATTGCTTGGAGAAATCTTACAGTAAGGCAGATGATGTCACCATGAATTTACAAAGTCCAGTGTTAAACGATCCTTCAAATCTACCCAACAACAGCCATCTTTCACTCTTCCAAATTCCAAAATTACTAGTCCTGAACTTCACCATTCCCTTTGAGATCCCAAATTCTACTATTGCCTTGCCTCTCCTCTTCTCCTGATGTTTTTTCAGATGTGTGTGTGT